>MJUU01015127.1:35294-49976 GCA_002080025.1 Modiolus philippinarum | reverse complement strand
TCAGCTCCAAAATATTATTTTAGAAAAAACCATAGCCCCCCCCCCCTTTCAAGTTAAATGGGGGTCCCTTAGAAGATTTGTCTGCAGGTACTATGATGTGAGTTTCTTGGAGATGTGTCGATGGTTTTACAAGAAGAGGATCTTCAAATATATCGGGCGTTCTAGTCTTCAAGGATGTTTTCAAGCGCCGGATACGATTAACAGGTAATGACTTAATCGACCTGATCCAATCTGACAATGTCTCCACATCTTTTTCTTTCTTGTCCAAATTCTGGAATAGTCCTCAACTGCATCTGGTTGAATTTGTTTCAGTGGTTTCAGAGGAGAAGATGATTATGTACTGTGCTGGCAGCCATCTTTTTTATCAGATCCAAACTAAATGAGCAATCTTTGTTAACGACCTTTAGGACATAATTCCTGTAAAGTTTGGTTGAATTTGCTTTAGGGGCTTAAGATAAGAAGATGAAAATGTCATTTTCCCATAGGGTCAAATGTTAAACTATGTTCCGTGTTGGCGGCCATGTTTTTATTGGATCGGAACGAAATGAGCAATCTTTGTTAAGGACCTTAAGGACATCATTCCTGTAAAGTTTGGTTGAATTTGCATCAGCGGTTTCAGAGAAGAGAAAGGTAGAAATGTGATTTTTTTCATAGGATCTAATGTTAAACGATGTTGCGTGCTGGCGGCCATGTTTTTTATTGGATCGGAACGAAATGAGCAATCTTTGTTAATAACCTTTAGTACATCATTCCTGTAAAGTTTGGCTGAATTTGCTTCAGTGGTTTTAGAAGATGCAAATGTGATATTTCCCATAGGGTCCAATATTAAACCTAAGTTCTGCGCTGGCGGCCATGTTTTTTGTCAGATTTGAATGAAATGAGGTATCTTTGTAAAGGACCTTCCATAAATCATTCCTGTAAAGTTTAGTAAAATTTGCTTTGGTATTTTCAGAGGAGAAAATGCAAATGTGAAAATTTTAACGGACGGACGACGGACGCCAAATGATGGCAATAGCTCACACTTACCCTTTGTGTCAGGTGAGCTAAAAAGTAGAGCAATGGTGTCTTTATGTACTCCGTAAAGGTAAGTGTGTCCTGATTTGTATATAGTACTTAACACATCGCCAGTTAGTAGAGGTAGTGTAAAACTGGTAATGTCAAATTCGTGAAGACGTAAACGCAAGCTGAAAATATCCACTTCCATTTGTGAAACTGACACGCTACATCTTTAATTGAAGTCGTGGAAACGGCCTTACATTTTCTTTTTGGTCGAAAGTTGCAATGGCTGATCATATCCCTAGCGATCAAAGGGGGTAACAGGAAACGTCTACAATGGCTGAAAATTACAATCCCATGTTACAGTCTGCCAGGGAAAAATAGTGTTGATAAGAAATGGAAAGTTCTCCTTTGGAAAGTTAAAATCGTCCTGTTTGTTTTCAAGCTTAAATTTAAACATCCATGTTCGTCAATGTACGACAAAAGATCTATAAGTGCTAAACAGAAATAATTCCAAATAAAAGTGTAACGTTCATTTCATTGGTCAACGTCATGAATAGCAAATGGAAATATTTTTCAATATTTCCGTTTGCCCATTAATCCGCCCACAAAAATATAGTGCAGCAAATACAGACGTCGTTAACACGGATCACGCAGTTTTAACGTACAAAATGGAATTATAAGGATTAAACACTGATTTTTAGGAAATTATACATGTATGTATTAACCCCGGCAGCTCACTCACAAACTTTACATAAAGTCCTTCGGACTTTATCCAGTTTGTGATTGAGCTGCCAGGGTATAGATCAGTTCCTAAAAATGAGTGTTTAATCCTAAAGTAAATGTTTCATTCTAATGCATTATTTTTGAAACAGTGAATTTGATTGGATAACATCTGCTATAAAATCCGCAATCTAAAAAGCCGTAATTAAGGATGGTCCGTTATCTTGGAAAATGTCCAGTTTAGTAGTTCATTTAAAAGAAAAACAAGCGAAATATTCATACTGCTTACCTTCTATACCCTTTTTATTGAGTCCGGCTGAAAGCGTCTTGTTTTTACGTTTCGCCTTCGTGTGACGTCACGTTGTTTATATGGCAAAGACGTTTCCGCGGACTTTTTCTTAATTCGATTTCGAGATTAAAATAATGCAAAAAAAATGTTTTTCGAGCTATTGCATTAGAATGGAGATAACTGTTTTGTATTTTAAGCTTTGCGGACGTAAATCATAATTTTACGGTCACAAATATCCGTTTACCTAGCTCCGCTAACGCATCGCTAGGTAAACTCAATTCGTAGTAAATTCTACGATTGACCTCCGCAAAGCTTGAAATACAATACAGTTATCTCCTAAATGGTATCTTAGATTTCCATCTGATGGGATCGATATGATGTAATTTTCCTTAAACTTTGCATAAGTAAGAAAAAAAAATCATTTTTGCAGCGGAAGCTTTAATAAAAGGTTGGTTAATTGTAAGTTATGGTGGTAAAATATGAAAACAAAGATTATAACTATCTTTTTGTACAAAGTTTATGGTAATTATAGAATGGATAATGCCATGTGTTCTGTTTTATAAATATATGTACGTAATTAACGTTGCTGCCTTTCCGATAGTTATGCCAACGAATATGATGATTTCATGTTATGTAATTAAAGTATAACTAATTGACTCGTGAATATCAGTAAAAATGTATTGAGTGCCGAACAACGCAGAAGGATTAAACGAGTTGCGGAACTTTGTTCCGCAACGAGTTTAATCCACTTTGTTGATCGACACGAGTGACATTTTTATTGATATTCATGAAGGTCGATTAGTTATGCTTTTTATTATATAGATGTTCTACTCAAAACCGAGATTTTAGATGCGGATTATTTTTTTTTTCATTTCAATACGACAGTCGTTTACTCGACCACGGCATTGAAGAGATATTGTGACGTCGCTTCATTAAGACGTTATCCGGTGACTAGAAATCTTTATTTTTACCGGTGACAATATGGCATTTATTTAACTGAGAAAACTCGAGAAATCACCAATATCTATATAATAACATTTTATTAAATAATTATGTAAAGTGCATATGAAACTGTCCGTTTAAAACAAAACGTTTTTGCGCAATATGATACAACAAATGCAATACAAGTGATAAGTAGGGCCAATATTGAAACGTAGATATTTCGTTTTCAGTTGTGAAGCTATTTAATAAAGTTGCCTTCATATTGCTCCTTTACTGTGTTCTCGAAGAGTCGTATTCGGTATGGAATGGCTGTATTTCTCATGGCGTTCCCATTGACCAATACGGCTATCATTCACCAAATAAGACCGTTCTTGGACATTAAACAAGGGCAATATGAAAACATCCATTCTTTAACACTAAAATATAATGTTTGTATTGTAATAGCTCTTTTCGCATTTTATATATTTCAGTTTTATATCAGTGATTGCGGTTGCTGTTTTATAATACCGGTTTTTATTATAGCGAATAGTTATAGTTATATGGAGGAAAGCAACATTTACACTCGGGGGTGAAAAATCCAATGGATACTCTCCTCGTCATATAGTGGATAAAGATGAGTGTTATATATATATATGTGGGATTGTAACAACACTTTATGAAATTATTAACTTGAAGTCAGTTGGGTGAAGAGAACAACAATCTGCCTTGTATCTACTGGGTACCCAAATTACATAACAAACAGAGATATATTGCTGGGTCTGCCAAATGCACAACAAAACCTCTTTCTAAGCTCCTCATTACTTACTGCAGTCAAAGATGGCCTCAAGATATATAGTGATGAAGTATACTAAACAAGTGGAGTGAATCAGATGTGGATTCGCAAAAACTCAAAGACTTATTAGAATATCTATCTTCAACTGAACTCAACCATTGCAACAGTGTCAAAAGTTTTGATTTTTCTACTCTCTATACTACTCTTCCACATGATAAGCTAAAGTCAGTACTCCGGGATTTAATGTACTAAAAAGGGTGAAAGAAGATATTCATATTTAGTGATATGCAAAGATGGAGCCTATTTTGTTAAACATCACACTGATTCACACAAAAAGTATACAGAGGAGGATGTCATTGCAATGCTGGAATTCTTGATTGATAACATATTTGTAGAATTTGGAGGACAAGTTTTCCAGCAGACAATAGGGATACCTATGGGGACTAATTGTGCGCCACTTTCAGCAGATTTGTTTCTTTATTCGTATGAAGCCATGTTCATACAAGGGCTAGTTCAGAAAAAAGACAATAAGCTAGTCAAATCCTTTAATTTCAGTTTCCGTTATATAGATGATGTTCTTTCATTGAACAATCCTCAATTTAAGGATAACCTTCATCTTATATACCCAAATGAACTCGAAATTAAGGAGACCACTGATACTGATACGACAAGCGTGATGATTTCGACTTTCCAATAGTGAACTTCCCGTATTTGAGCAGTAATAATCCCACTTCCCCGGCATATGGCGTGTACATTTCACAACTCATTCGCTGTTGCTGTGCCTGTAGTTTGTACAGCAATTTTGTCAACAGAGCACAATTTCTGTCTCAAAAACTTAAACATCAAGGGTGTGTTCAGTCACTGTTGCAATTGTCACTACAGAAGTTTTACGGTCGTCACCACGATTTGACAGACCATTACAATGTTTCTGTTTCACAAATGAGAACAGATATCTTTGAGTAGATCCAGAGTTTGTTACCGGACTGACTAACACCGAATGTGACAAAACCGGACTTTTCACTGGCAGTGTGACGGGTGCCACGCGTGGAGCAGATCATGCTTACCCTTCCGGAGCACCTGATGATACCTCAGTTTTTATAGGGGTTCACACTGCTGGTGCTATAGTTTTGTAGCGTTCTTGTTCATTTTTGTTTATTTGTTTTGTCTTTGTCATACTGTCTCAATTCGTGTTACTATGAATTGTCGTGATTTTGGATTTATGATTTTAGAATTTCCCCTTTCCTCGTTCTTGCTTCGGTATTTGTTTGCCGATGTATTGGGTTGGATAACAGATACCTGAATTGTACCTGCCAACATATACATTCACTATTACATTAAGAAATGATAGTGAACAAACGAATTATCTGAAGAAAATTAAGCATAAAAAACAATGCACTTAGATTTAGAACGAAAACATTACATTATATCTTTAATATGTAATATGCAAATCTCATAAATATTCAGAAACAACGGCAGTAGAATACCGAAGGAAAAGAGGAGTAGAATTTACAAAAATTGAAGTCCAAAGACAGGGCCAGAACGAGGACACAGAAAAAAATGACGTTAGACACAGCAAACAATGACGATAGACAGGTACAAAGCACAGAAATAGAAAGCACAACATTCAGAAATAATGTGACAAACGTTAGAATACACTCTATGAGTACCTACAGCAATTTCCGATGACAAATGCATTCAACTCACTAATAGTGGATTCTTAACTGCCTCTTTACATCATAAACAAACATTTTATGTTAATGTATTGGTCTTCCAATTTTTTTGATATGATATGCGCTGAAGAGCTACCAATTGTTGAAATGGCCATCTGCAGTACATTAAAGTAACTGTGTTATTTAGTCACAGGTATTTCAAAAATTTGAAATTTAGACCTAGAACATTTTATCAATCTTTTCCAGATGGTAGAACTAAAAGAAAGGGGAAAAGTGTGAGATGGAACAACCAATGTACTAGTTCAAGAGGTGTAATACCCAGAGCTAAAATTAAAACCATAAAAATGACTTTCGTTATTGACATGGGAATGAAATATACTATTGACTTATATACATGTATTAAACACTTTCAATTTTAACAGAACAAATCATTGCATAGATGATTTGAACATTTTTGTTAAAATCTAATATACAAGTACTTTCACTTGAGGATATCCTTTTATCACTTTTCGATGAGTAATTTTGTCTATTTGCATTTACACCGAATACTCGAATATTAAAACTAAAAAGCTAAAAGTATTTAGCAGTATGAAGTGATAGTTCATCTCGGGAATACCCAAACAATTATAATTTCAAACATTTAATTCAAAGAAGGGACAATATATACAGATAATGCAAGGATATGCAGTAAATGAACAAATTTTCAGTGTTTGTATAAACAAAGCAACGAAACAACACTTTTATTGCAGTTCTTCATTTTGAAGTATCCATGAAGTCTCGAAGGGTGTTTCAACAATGATCTTTACTTATACCCCATAAATTGGCAAACAGTCGTTATATCCGTGCTTTTTTAACTCATGGATATGGGGTCGTCAAAAAGACTAATAGAATAATACCCTTCTTAAAAGATGATCATCGGGTTAAGTGCAGGAAAACTTAATATCATAATATATCATGACTAAGGAAGTTATGAAATTTTAAATATACAACCTGTGTAAAAATTCGATATTTCAAATTGCAATATCTCTTGTGATACAATAAGTATGATCTTAAAACTGGAATTTTATATAAAAACTGATGTTCAAAATGTATATGTATGGTTCGACTTAAATCGATCTTGTGAAATGAATTAATAAATTAAAGTTGAAGTGACATATACCCCGTATAAAGTCTAGTTTTAAGTTTTGGATGCATGTGAAAAAAATAAGTCGAAAGTGGTTGGCGTTGAGAGCGTTTGAATTTTTTTTTTATTAATGCTTTAGAGTTCTAAAATAAATGTGCATTCTTTGGTCGTGTTTCATGCGGAAAAGTAAACTATAAAAAAATAAACTTTACATTTAATTCGATGGTGAATTCGTCCACAAATCGTGTCAAACAGCATCCGTGCATAAAATTTAAAACCGAACACACTGACACGAAGGCTGGGGACACGAACAAGAAAGTAGATATTGTTACTTTTATATATATACCTGTATTTGAAACATTTGACTAATAATTCATGAAATATATGGTAAACATGTTCTGAAATTGAAGAAAAAAAGGACTAAATCAATACTGGGTGGGTGCCGGTAGGATAGGTAAAAATAATGGCTGCATGGATGCAACACATTTTCATTTTAAATGGTGTATGAAAGGATATGAAGTAAATGTACATCAGACAAGGTCTCTACAAATACAAAGTAAAACAACCAAACGAAAAACGCTTTTGTTGTTGTTCTTCATCTTGAAGTCACCATTAGGCCTTCAACAACTAGCTTTGCTAGATTTACATCTCTCCGACTGAAATAGATAATAAAAAATACAAACTTCGCCCATTTTTGTAAAGACTGAAGAACGTTGGGTGATAATCTAATATATATATATATTTTTAAAATTATCAAGTTTATTGATTAAAAAAACGCGTATTTGTTATTCAAGAATTGGATGCACTTGTATTAGTTTGACTAAAAAAATTTGCGGTATTATTTTGTAGTTTAATTGGTATGCAAGTTTTTTTGCATGAGCAAACCCGTTCGCTCGTTTGAAATACACCGCCCCCGCGTCCTGAGAAAGATTGACTAATCAAAAACACAGCAAAAGTATTGTAAATTATTTGTTTGTTAAGACGCAGACCGAATAGGAAAAATGGATATGGAGCGAATGTACCTGTGACAAAAACGCATACGATACATAGAAAACTCCATTTTATCAAGGACAGGGCTTTTATGATTCCTGTCTACATCTTGATGTCGCCTGAGGGTCTTCAACTAGAGATGAACAATATTCACCCCTCAAGCGAGATCAAGAAGGCCCCTAGCGTGCACTTAAGAGGTATTCTTGACAAAAGTTATATACAGGTCACTCCCTTGCTCCCCACCCGCCCACTTAAGTTTTTGTCCATTCATTTAAAAGCTAAAGAATACTGGAATCAGTATTATTTCATGATTGTTTTTCAGAATCTAAGAATTTGTTTTTTTTTATGGCGATGTACAAGAGGCGCTGGAAAACGGATATCTGCGGCAATAAAACCTTAGATTTACCCCCTCCCTTTCCAATCGTAATAATTGATAATAACAATGCAGTTTTCTGAATTTTAATGCAATCACTCAAAATATTCGAATCGCACTTCATATTTGGTATGTATTTGTGCACTGAAATTGTTTCTAGTTCCGACTAACTCCATGAAATTTGCACGTCATTGCCCGGAATCGAAATGTATGTCAAAGTGACAAACCACGTTATGGACTCTACAGTTGTATAAATGATTTACTTACTGACTACTTACTAACAATTTTCATTTTTGTGTCACTTTTAGTTTCTCAGAAATGTATTTCAACATAAAACTTAAACATAGTCACGCATGAATTGTAGGTGTCATAGTCAAATTACGTAGTGAACTATGAACAATGCAGTACTATCAAATAAATATATATTGGCATGCTATCGCTGTTCTTCCTAAAACAGGTTCTGAGAAATATACTTGAACGCAAAACTTGACCGGACTAACGGAAGGACGTACAAGGACGTAACTCTTTATGCACCTATCGGCATAAAACATTCACAAAACTGTAAGTTATACCATTATAGTCTGTTGTTGTTATATTTCGCGGGGTATTAATTTTCGCGCTATTCGCGTTTAAAAAGATAACCGCGAAAATTTATACTCGCGAATATTTTACTGTAAACCTGAATAATAATGAACATAATGTCTTTCACTTAAAAACCGCGTATACATCCGATGCTGAAAACCTCGAAAATTCCGTACTGCGAATATAAAGCCTTATGCAGTACCGTTATAGCAAGACCAATCCTGAAGCATTGATGCAACATTAAATAGTGTCTTCATTTCCGACGTTGTTCTCCAAATATCAAGTGGCTGTACATGGGCTTTGTAGTTCATGAAAAGAAAGAAAAGTTATAAACAGGGGATCTCTATGAACATCTTCTTACTAGAAATACCCCGCTCTTAACTTCAGGTTCTAGTTTATACATGTACAGATTTGAAATGCATCTAACAATATAGAATGGATATATAAAGATTGGTCCGGAATATTTCATTTAATATTGTAGAGAAATCTTTGACGAAAACAAATCTTTAATGTTAATGTATCAAATGTTGATTCTGCAGACAGAAGGTGCTGTCATGGCGTGTCTGTTGGTGCATCCAGCTGTGCAAAATCTATTTAACGCTTGTGATAAGGTTTCAAGTTTGTATCAAGTACCATTGTAGAGAATAGCTTGATAGAAGTTACTCTATAGATGCAAAACAATTAAAACCATTTACCATGGTAAACCGGAAGTAGTATCAAAACAAATTTGAAAACCCATCCCTCATTATGTGACAAAATTGCAAGTTTATATCAAGTTTGTTGCGGGAGAATGGAATGAAGTCGGTTAAAATATGGAAGGACAAAGCTACAGACAGAATGTCAAGTTGGCAATTGCAGAAAAAAAAACTTGATAAAAGTTTTGACGGACGCATGGAATGACGAAAAATTAAGCAAACGGATACCAGGGATCCGACAGCTTTGAAAATGTATCCCATAATATGGCATGAGCTTACAAGCTTATGACAAAATTTTAAGTTCGTATCATTTACCTTTACACAAAAAAGCTTGACAAAAGTTATGAGGGACAAAAGACGGATTCTAATGAAACATTGATACAACAGACGATTTGGCTGGTCAAAAGTGACCGTCAATTACGCTACATGACTGCCTCGGACATAGTAGGAGATCCACTTCGCCGCCATTTGGTGGCCATTTTGAATCTTCCTTATCCCATTAATAAAACAAAATGAAACATGATATTGACTTTCAAAAATCTATTTATTCAATTTACTTACGATTTGAAGTGTACAGCAGATAGTGGTCAAAATACAGTTCAAGACAAGACAGTTTCACGTTGTAAAGACAAATGACGTCAATTCGCGGAATTTTTATTTTGTACTTTTTTCACACAAATCAACGACATAAATGTGTGTACTTGCATTAGAATCGCAATAAAAGTACATTATTTGAATACCCGAGGGCGTCAATCTTGGTTTGCGGTCAAAAATATACGTTCACGGGCTCTGCTACGCTTCGCCTGTAAACTGCCTTTTTGTCCGTCAAATCTACGATGGAGGCCCTCGGGTATTCAAATAATGTACTGTTTTTGATAAATGACGTTCAACGATTAAACAGTACAACACCTTCTCCTTCGGACGGGGGTATAATGGAGAATGTTCCTTTTTCTGAAGCAGAGTATACTACATTGTATATCATGCAGAATATAATTAAGCTTAACTAAATTTACACATAAAGAATTAAAAGATATTGAATAAATGCACACGAGTCAAAGTCTATACAGGATAAAACTGTGCAACTGTACAACGCTTTTGTGGTTGTTGTTCTTCACTTTGAAGTCACCATTAGGACTCCAACAATGACTTCTTAGTACAACAATTCATTATAAGCATACATTATTTAACAGTAACTTCGGTATTGTTGTTATTTCTCATTAGGTTTAAGTAGAACTTCAAATCCAACCAAAATGGTCGTGTCATACTTGCATCCAACCATAAAAGGTTTAGTCTAAGGTTTTATGTAGTTATACAATGAGTTGTATGAATACAGGTTAAAAAAGTTGAAAACCGGTCTCAATGTTACAAAATCTAGCTATGGCGTAAAATCAAATGACTTTAAATGCAGGATTCTTAGTGATGTAAACAATATAACATAACTACAAAACATAGGTAGCTGTATTTGACCCGATTTGCAACAAAAACCAGGAAGCATTTTTAAAAAATCAATGCGGCTCCAGAAAGTCTTTGACGATATCCAAAGAATGGACATATTCAATAAGGTGAAAGGTTCTATGTATGAGAGACAAAATGATATTAACTTACCTTGGCGTGTGTCATTGTTGTGTAAATCTTCGCATCCGACCGGAAATCGCATTTTTTTATTGCATCCATCCAAGAATGAAACTAGACTTTATACCTCGTGATATGTTGGGTGTTTCCCCGGATGTCCGGATAAGAGAAGTGACATTATTTATTCATAACGGTAAAAATTTATAGCTAACGACTCATGACGTGTTCAAACTGGTTGAAATTACATGTACCCTTTTTTTAAAACAAAATCTGTTTTTAGAATAGCTTTAATATGCATTTATACATATAGCTTTAGTCACAATATGAAACTGAATATGTTCAAATTTCATTTTCAAAGTTATATAGTATATGTCAAACTTTTGTTTTTCGTTTCAGCATTTATATTCTGTTGGAGCCCATGTTTTGTATTTGATTTACTTTACGTGTTTGAACAAATCCCGGATCCTCAGTCGGAGAGAGTCAATTTTTTAAGGCAATGTATACTTTCATACAAAGTTTGGCAACATTAAATAGTGCATTAATTATTTTCTACATATGCGCATTTCGACAACTTATGTCTCATCAGTGCAGATCAAACCAAAAACTTCTGGCAGTCAATTAGCCAAAAAACTTGTAAAAGCTGATAGAGAACAAATAACCAAAAGGATCTAAATAGAAAAGCCAAAATTCAGCTAAGTACAGAGCTATAGTAAGTACATTGTAAGTAAGTAAATTCTTTATTTAAAGAGGTAACCTAATTAGAACAAGTCTAATTTTCATTGGGGCCCTCTAAAATCAACATATCAAATATGCATGAGGGAGATACTCCTTAGTGTTAAACAAAATTTTAAAAAATTTAGATATTGCAATGAATGTGAATATATTTTAGGTAGGATTTATCCAAGTGTAATTGGTCATTATCTAGTCTTTATTTACCAGATTTTAATAGCTAATGATCAATTGTAATGGAATTTTTTTTTTCAATTCGACAAAACAGTTTTAGCTGCAAGCAAGGTTTTTGGTATATGGTTTCACTTGAAACACTGATATTCGATTAATTTTGTATGGAAAACTTCAGTAGAATAATAAAGGTGTTGACAAACAAGACAAACAATTTAATTGAAATGATTATTTCTATGAATTACAGAATGGATCTAGTATCAAAATATGCTGATATCAAATTACCGAAGTTACTGTGAATTTAGTTTCTGTATACGACCGTTTCGACAACTTATGTCTCTTTAGTGCAGATCAAAGCGAAACATTTTGAAATCCATCAACCGAGTAGTGTACAATGGCTGATAAGCAACACATAACAAAAAAAAGGGTCTAAAATGAAATCCAAAATCAGCTAACGACAGAGCTGAGTATCTGTTTCTTACAATGAAACTTATGGAGTAAATGCACACATGAGAGAAAGTCTCCGCAAATACATTGTTGAAGTTGTCAAAGTGAACAACGCTGAATTCATCGAAGGGATTGTCAAAATGAAGATAAAATACTAGACAAATCATTTAATTTTAGCTTCCTTTATACAGATGATACCTTGTTACTAAATAATCCTCTCTCTGGTAATTTATCCAACAGAGTTCGAATTTAAGAATACTACAAACATTTCCACTGATCGGCCTCGTTCCTCGACCTTAGTCTTAAAATTGACAACAAGACTACAAGCTAAGCTGTACGACAAACACGAAAACGTCACTTCTCCAATATAAATTAACTTTCCCTTTCTTTGTAGCAACATTCCCACAGCGCTGGCATATTTAGTTAACATCTCTTAACTCATTCGCTAGTAAAGGAACTGTGGTCAGTGACTTCCTTGTTAGAGCCCGGTTGTTAACAAATAGGCTACTTAAACAATGATATGTTACCGATAACTTGAAGTTTTTACAGTCGACATCACAATCTTATGGACCGCTATGGGAAATCTGCTTCCCAGATGACAACAGATCTTCCCTTTAAAAGCATAAGATTGTTGTTTCCTCTACCGGATAAACACTTTACATATGCATAACCTAAAATTTACAGTAACTTCCGTATACCACTGGGTTGATGCTACATGTACTGCTGGATGACTGTTAGCCCCCGAAGGTATTTACAAAAGCAATTACAAGTATTTCGGCGCTAGCTGGGCTCAAAACAAATTTTATTTGAAAATTTGCAATATCTAAATCTAAGAAAATGTTGTTAAAACCTGAATCTCCCTCTTGCATAGCTCTGTCCTTACCTGATTTTGGCTTTCCTATTTAGATCCTATTGGTCATTTTCTCTTCACCAGCTTTTGTACATATTTCGGTTCATGGATTTCAATATGTTTTGATCTGATTTGTACTGATGAGACATAAGTTGTCGAAATGCGCATATGCAGAACCAAAGTATTGCACAGTAACCTCGGTATTTTGTTATTTACTACCGGATGGACACGTTCAACACGGCGGTAGTCTTATACGAAACAGGGGATGCTTACTCTTCTGGTGCACTTGATCTCACGCATAGTTTTTTATTGGGTCCGTGTTGTTCATCTTTATATCTGTGTGTGCCTCCCTTTTATCTCTGCCGCACTCATTTAATGTCTTTGTTCCTTTGCTTTTCCAATGTTGTCATTGTCCTTGGATTATTCATATTAGACTCACTAACTTGATTATGCACGAATGATATAATCCTTTAGTTAGTTTTCAACAAAATTTTCTTAAATTTTGAAATTGCAAGTTTCCATACTGAAATACAATCGGGGACTAACAGTCAGCAAAGCCATCGGCCTAATGGCAATGAATAACAAAGATTCTTATTTAATGTGTTAAAATTATCACTTTGATATAAATAAAAATGGTCTGACTGCCAAATACTTTAAGAGTCTATATAGAATATTAACAGTCGTTTTACTTCATAGGTGTTATTACAGATCTTTCAAATGTTTCACCACATAGTACAAAGGTGCCTGACTACCAAACATACAGATATAAAAGGTGTGTGACTACAGAATTTCTGTGTCATTATTGTGACTATAGATTACATAAATGTTGAAAGTTTGTACATTTCTTTTTGGCAGACCATCTGGGTACACCTGAATGTCAAATACTTTTTTTCCATTTGAATGTCATACTTAAGGGCGCCCAACTTCAAAAAGTAGTTTTGTATTTATAAGATTTCAATGTGAAGTTTAATTTCGGGATCGCATAACAATGATATGTACATAATTAATCTTTAAGAAAGGTTTTTGCAATCTATCGTCTATGAATGACATTAAATTATTTACCTGTAAGGGACCGACCATTTAACCTGAAAACGGGGGTTATGGTTTTTTTCTCTGGACAGAAAATGTATTTATTTTTTCACGTGTATCAACAAAATATTTTTTTTTTTCAAAATTAACATTATTTTTTGGGGCAGGAAGCCTCTTCAGAAATTTTTTTTCATCATTTTGGCAGCCAAAATATTTTTTTCACATAAAATCAGCTCCAAAATATTTTTTTAGAAAAAAATACCCCCCCCCCTTTCAAGTTAAATGGTCGGTCCCTAACACGGCTGGGAAACTCGATGGTCTCAACTGAATTTTACTACCAGGAGGTTAATTAATACAAAGTGATAGATCCTGTTTTTAAAAATCGGGGATTGTCACTCCATGTAAAACCAGTCAAAGATCTAAAATAGAACTAAAACCTTATAAAATGCTTATTGTAGACAGCCGCTTCGGGGCGATTATAAAATCTTGACAAAAAGGAAAAAAAGACTAATTTACCATTATTATTAAAAAAAACAAAAGGGTTTTTGATTTATTAAATTTTATTTTATAATTTCATATGGAGTGACAGTCTTTGATTTATCAAACTGCACTTATTAAGCGTAAATCGCAGATTTCCGGACGCCGGTGTTTTGGTTGAGAACATCGAGTTTCCCAGCGGTGTGTAAGGCTGCATTTATTTTGAATAATTTTCTCGATGTCTGGAAACAT
>MJUU01015127.1:18484-35158 GCA_002080025.1 Modiolus philippinarum | reverse complement strand
CCTTTCAAGTGAAATGGTCGGTCCCTAACACGGCTGGGAAACTCGATGGTCTCAACTGAATTTTACTACCAGGAGGTTAATTAATTCAAAGTGATAGATCCTGTTTTTAAAAACACTCCATGTAAAACCAGTCAAGGATCTAAAATAGAACTAAAACCTTATAAAATGCTTATTGTAGACAGCCGCTTCGGGGCGATTCTAAAATCTTGACAAAAAGAAAAAAAGACTAATTTACCATTATTATTAAAAAAAACAAAAGGGTTTTTGATTTATTAAATTTTATTTTAGAATTTTATATGGAGTGACAGTCTTTGATTTATCAAACTGCACTTATTAAGCGTAAATCGCAGATTTCCGGACGCCGGTGTTTTGGTTGAGAACATCAAGTTTCCCAGCCGTGTGTAAGGCTGCATTTTATTTTGAATAATTTTCTCGATGTCTGGAAACATATAATGAACGAGGTAAAGTCTTCTAGATTCGCGCTATATATTTTTTTTATGTCTGTTAAATATATCACCACATTTGTATTTATATATTTAAATACATGACAATTCTGATCATTCACAATCCATTTTACTGTCTGGAAGGTTACCATTATCACATCTTTTTCCTTTTGTTTTTTTTCTGCTAAATCTCATGAGTCACAACATTTTGGCAACAAAAAGATGAATATCAGACGACAAACATAAAAAATTGATATGATAAATTGTTAAAAATGCTGTGTTATGTCGTATAATAATATTTTCTGTGGAAATTTTCATTTGTGACACATAACCACGTTTTGTGTATCACAATCGATGAAAAAAAAATAATAGCTTATTTGGTTGTTTCATATATGCATAATGAGGCATTTCCCAGACCACTTAAACTCACGAGTCAGTTTGATTTTTAGTGGTAACTACTTTGGTATATTGATATTGACCAAAAGAACAAGTGGCCCTCTTTGTGTTAGCTTAGTCTGGATATTAAAACACCATTATTTAAATTTAGCATTAATTTTTGTAGAATTATTTATATTTACCAATGGAGGAAAGGGGCCTGGCCGGCCGAGTTATTACGATAGTAATTTTCCTGTATAGATGCTTTTACCTATCAGTTCGCACCCTGCTTTGTAAATCAAAATGTGTAGATTCAATTTCTTTTTGAGAAGTGAATTTTTAATAGAGATAAACATAATATGCTATGCTTGTTGAAGACCCCGAATCCATGACAAAATGGATACATGGATGTAGCGTTGTTCAACATTTAGCAAGTGAATTTCGCTCAAACCGGTGCTGGGACTGCATTGAACCTTTTATGAGGTAGAATTGATTGCTCTTTTTTGAAGGCCTAATGGTGACGTCAAGACGAAAAACAACAATCAAAGCGTTGTTCCTTTTTCTTTATCTCTCCGTGTATTTACGGGGATTTTGTTCCATGTACATTTACTCCATATCACTTTATTTGTTCATAAGTGAACATCAAAAGTTTAATTGATGAGACAGAATTATAATGACCAATTCTTTAGGAATTCTTCATTCTTTCATGATTCCATATCAGATTAACTATCAGTTGATTTCCTCTCTAAAATCTGTTTGGATTTCTGTGCTAGTTTAACTGGTTCTTTTATAGATAAAGTCTATACGTGAATTTCATTTTTAGTTTTGTCGTTCATATAGAGGTATCTTTTCACCAAAAAATATTATGTTCTGATGGTATTTGAGCACTGTTTCGTCATATATAATTTACTTGTTCGTAAAACAGTGGTAGAATGATTGACAAATATAACTTAACACAAGTTTCTAAATGTCATTCTAACATGGCTCGTTCATCGTCAACCAGTATAATACTCAATAACCAAATATTTCGCGCATGCGCAAATATTATTGGAATAAGAGTAAAAGGGACGCAAAACAACCATGTTTTTAATTTTGTTTGTCTCAGTTTGTGAAGGAATTTTATGTTAAGCATATTTGATAACATAATCATGCCATACAGACACGTTAATGAGTATTGTTTTGCTGTTTGAAAACGTAAGATTGAGTATTGAGACGTCATAGACACAGACAGCAATGGAAACGGGAAATGCTCCTTTTCTAAGGTCCCTTCAGAATGGAAAATTCCGTTTTCTCGCTAACGCTCAGGGTTTAATTCGAATATAAAGGCCCAGCCCGTGGTTAAATTTCCAATAACCATATACCTGCCATGAATTTTTTTCTTAATTTAACCATACTTTAGAAATAATCAATGAAATTAGATATATAGGAACACAAAACTCATGATGAAATCTCGGTAAAGCTTTTTCTTCGCATAACCTTTGCATACAATTGTGGGTCTTGTTTTTAAATACTTTTTTCTTGTTTAATATCCATACAAATCAAATCAGGTAGCTCAGACTGACCAGAAACATAGGAAGGTAGCTAGGTATTTTTTTCTAAAGATAAATCACCAGGTGCTGTTACCAAAATGATTATCATCTTGAAATTGAGAGCAGAGGTACACTTCAAACTAGGTTTTCTGATAAACGCGATGACCCTANTCACGATAACTGCGGTCCTGAATTTTGCGCATGCTCTCATATGCCTTTGAGTGGGTAAAACGCAACGTCATAATATATGTGACGTCTTGATTAATTGTCCTACGACGTCATTTCGGCGGGAACTGTTTTTATTTTCCACTCAAAATCATAGGACCGCAGTTATCGTGAAAGGGTCTACTAGATATATAGGAACACAAAACTCATGATAAAATCTCGGTAAAGCTTTTTCTTCGCATAACCTCTGCATACAATTGTGGGTCTTGTTTTTAAATACTTTTTTCTTGTTTAATATCCATACAAATCAAATCAGGTAGCTCAGACTGACCAGAAACAAAGGAAGGTAGTTTCTAAAGATAGATCACCAGGTGCTGTTACCAATATGATTATCATCTTGAAATTGAGAGCAGAGGTACACTTCAAACTAGGTTTTCTGATAAACGCGATGACTTTACTTTCCCAACAGTCAACTTCCTTTTCTGTAACAACATTAAAGATTACCCTTAAGTCATCTATACATAAGTTTTACTTTCGACATCACGATCTTGTGGATCGTTATGGGAAATTTGTTCCCCGGATGACAACAGATCTGTAACTTTACAACTAGAGTATGTTTTTCCTCTACCGTATTTAACTTTTCTACCGGAGTTGACATGTTCAACATGGCAAGTGTCTCATAAAAAACAGGAGATGCTTAATCTACCGGTACATCTGATCTCACCCATGGGTTTTATTGGGTCCGTGTTGTTTATCTGTATGTGTGTTTTCATTTTTCTTTTTTTTGTCTCGTACTCTTGTGGTGTATTTGTTTTGTTTTTTGTTTTTTGTTTGTTTTTTGTGTTTTTGTTTTTGTTTTTTGTTTTGTTTTTGTTTTGTTTTGTTGTTTTGTTTTGTTTTTGTTTTGTTTTGTTTTTTTCGGTGTATTCGATTTTGCTGTTGTCCATGAATTGTTTGTTTTTTTTACTGACGGTTCGGTTCTCACTTACTTTACATGATTAACACATTAAACCAAGGACAGTTCCAAAGCAGAAGAATTCAGGCAAGGCTCCCTTTAATATACTTAATAAACTGTGTAGAATTTCAAAATATATTATCTGGTTCTGATGGGTCCTATTTTTGTAGATTTTTTTTTTCAAATAGCATTGCAACCAGGTATGAAATTCCGGAATCTCTTTGAATGACATCAAGCCCGAGTTCTAAATTGTCATTTTCACTTTTGATAGATATGTTGTAAGGGGTTTTACACTCCTTCATAGTCGACTAAAGAATAAGAAGCGGAAGGGAATAAGTATCTATGGAAATGCAACATCTGAAGGCAAACGACTACAAAAAAGGGACAAAGAGGTAGAAATCAAGAATAAGAGAATAAAAATTCTAAAAACACAGTACTTCAGTTGTAACACAAATAGAGACAATGTGACACAAATGAAACAAATATACAAACAATAAACAAGATCGCCACAAAACTGTTTTTGACTTAATATGAACTCATCAGACATAAATCGTAGAAATAGATTTATGCTACAAAATAGAAATGCTAAACAAAAATAAGAACGATATAATCGAAATGATTTCTATGACATGTCATAAGAAGAAAATTGTGATTTTTTTATTTGTATATCTAAAAATGAAAAAAAAACATAGTGTTACAAATAGTCTTTATATTGAAATAACCGTGTCACTCTATAACTAATCGTGCGTTTGATTTTATATTTATTTCCCTAGCAATCTTTATAGTTTATTTCAATCAAAGTTCATCGACATCTAGACAAATAAGGTTTTATTTATTTATTTAATAAACAATCCATTTAAGAGAAAGCTATATATCACAGTATTATATAAGGGTGATAATCAAATAATAAACTCTTTAACGCTCGCCCTAATTTGATTTGTAGTGTAATGTTTGGATTAATGGCTAAGTGTGACAGCATCTATCATCTCGGCTTAATAAAAATCATTACGATAGCTTCAGGCGTTAAACAAATATTTTTTCATGGTCATTCCTTATTCTCATATGACTATAAACCCAGATTTGTTTTTGATTAAATAGGATATTTTGAGCGTCTAACTAATGTATCACTAATGAAGCAATTATTGAAATGTGAATAAAAAAACAACGTATATTTATATTATGCAGATTTATCAAATTCAAACCTTAGTATACAATTCATTCAATTAAGCTTGATTTCAGTAATTTGGCAGTGTCTTTTATCTTCAAGTCTATACCAGTATTAATGAAGTTTAGGTACATGCTTTCACTCTAAAAGTACTCAGTCTAAAGAGTACTGGACAGTGACTTCTCTGTATGTAAGATTATTTGCATTCTTCTAGCTTTCAATATATTTTTATTATCGCTAATTTGCTTGAATTTCAATTTTTCCCGGGCAACGATAATTCTATTATCACTGCACTGCGCTGATATGAACATATTATCGTCAATCTCTATGGAACGTTAGCAACATTAATACGACGTCGCGTGACGTTTCATGAAAAAAAAATAATCCCAAGAAAGTAAGAGCTATATTTAACCAAAAATTATATATTTAACCTAAAAAATATTTCTGTAGCGAAAGAAACATATATCTGGTGTATATCAATAACAGAATTAGCGATAAAAACACTATTAGTAATTTGTTTTGCTCGGATGGATTTCTCAGCTAGTATTTCATCTCGTGTTATCGCACTCGATGCAATACAAGCAGAGAATTCCATGCTCGCAAAACAATTTACTAATAGTATATAATTATTGGAATCCCGAAGGTCTCGATTCTATTTTTACTGAAGAGACATAAGTTGTCGAATTAGCCATCTGTAGATCTAGACTTAACTGCTATTTCGGTATTTTGGTATAATACAATAATTGCTTTGTTTGCCAAATCATCGAATGAAGCATATTTTGTAATGTTTTGTATTCTTAGTTTTCTGATTATGCGTCCAATTGCTTTGTCCAGAAATAGTATCACTTTTGAAAAAAATATGGCTGTCCGCTTGATTCAGAAAAATACGAAAAAACGAAAAACAATGCAAAAAACGCGGTTTGAGTGGAATTCATTGCTTGATGTCGAGCAAAGCTTTATCCATGTTTTCGGCTCTGGATGGGGATCGTCAACAAATGAAACATCGAGATCGTTCTCAAGTAATTCGTGATTAAATTGGACAGAAGTGTGCATCCAAGTTACATTCAAACTAGTCAAATAGAAAACTATATGAGTTTGATTTCCACCCAATAACCTTTCCTTACTCTCAAGTATCAACAGAACTCACCCTCCTGATAACATGGCATATGATGGAAGATATGACAGCCTCAAATGACTGTTTTTATAATAATTGACATTTATATTATATAGACAATACATCTAGGGATATCAATCGTCTATTGTAAAGCTCTACCTGGGCGATAACTCGATAACCACCATCAAAACGTCGATTTTTTGCACTTCACTCTTATGAATTGCAACATATCGTATGACATCTATCATAATCTGTTAACTAAAACATCCCAAAAATGTCGAAATATTATAATTGTAATGGACAATGTGTGAGTTTGTCTGAAATAATCGTGATAATTTGACACAAAGTAAATGTCAAATAATGCGTTACGTTATAATTTAATTGTAAACTATCAATCAAACTAGGCAAAACTTTTTTTACGTCGAACAAATAACAGTATATAAAGACGTTAATATGAATTAGTTCTGAAAATTGACAACTAAAAAATAATCGAATAACGAAAGTAAAAATACTGTACGGGACACGTACTATTTGAATACAGGGCCATAAATACAAATTATTTCAGTGGTGTTAAAATTAAATGCAGTGACAACTTGAGTACATTGAAGGGTATATAGCGTCTCATAATCCATTTATATGAAAAATTAGATGAATACATGTCCAAATGAACTATCTAAGTCTCATAAGACATTGGCAGATTTGGCAGGAATTAAATATGCCTTTTTGGTGTGACATTTGTGCAGATTTATTCTGATCGATAAAATGACAAATGGAGTAGCAAGAACAGTCTTAAATCCGTTGAAAGATAATTCTTGCTATAAATGCATGCAAATTGTTCATGAGACGTACATGTAGAGAGTTAACCGATTGCGTCTAGATGTGGAAACAAATATTTGTGCGGTTATGCAGATGTAAACTTGTATTCTATTGGCTGATTAACCACCTGCTAAATAACCATGTCCGCCNTACACAAGACAATCAATAATCATGATAATGTAGTGTTTCACCTAGACCAAAGTCATTCAAAAGCGTACATAAGGACAAAATTCAAAAACATGCAGTAAGCATGGATAAATAAACATATCGAAATTAAAGTTTAACATAGTTTACTTCCAAGTAATGTAAAACTAATTTCAGCCTGATATTTACATTAAAAAATTAAAATGTGAAATACATCTATACTTGGAATAACATGTAAATTATATGAAATATTTATTTGCATTCTCGCTCCATGTATTACGAAAACGCCATTTAAACTTTGTACAACATGAAAAATCAATACATCATTCGGCTGTGTATTGTCCAGAGTACGCGGTCAGTCGACATACCGTTTATGTGTCGTGTAGTTAAATGTAGGTCATTTTGTAATTATCGTTTTCTTAGTTAAACACAAACAGGTTTGCATAACCGCACAAAAATGTTATCATGTATTGAACCAACTGATATGATTATATAGATAGTGTCGAAAATGGTTGAACGGCGCGGCCTGAAGGCCGCTTGCCGTTCAACGATTTTCGACACTATCTATAAATAATCATATTAGTTGGTTCAATGCATGATAACTTATAATATATTTAATCTTCTTGGAGTTCAGAACTTGAGAAAATTGAAACCACATAATAATAAATCAAAATTTTAATTAAACTTACAATATAAAAGAAATTATTCATTGCCATTACAGAAATAATGCAGTGGATATTTCAATTTATAAACGGTGTATTATTGTTGGGGGAACTTCTCCCTCCATACAAATGTTTGTAATGAGAATGCAAAATACCATATCATAACAGTTTGTGGTAAATTAAGAGTAAGAATCCAGATTGAATGTATTGATATTTTACACGTTTGAGAATGGCCTCTTGATTGAATCAATCCCAACGAGATCGTTTTATGAATGTACGGAGCCGATAATCTTTGTAATGACAATGGTAGGTTTACAGTGATGAATTTAAAGATGAAATGAATTCTAAATGGTAATAGAAATTGAAGAAATGAATAGCTGATACTTTTATTATGTATATGCTTTTATAATTTACCGATAACATAGTACTGTGGAATGCAGTTTACGAGCGACTTGTAGCGGAGCTTTTTTTTTTATCGTCGCCCAAAATGTACTAAAAAATTATTACTCGAATGCATTTTTTGTCATCGTGAATTTTTTTCTCTTTTCTATGAGGTCACCTTCTGCCTGACGTACATTTTTTGTATTCTTCGAGCTGTGTCGTTTTTTCTTGGCGATGACGTTTTCCCCTTGTTGTGACGTTCTTCTCTGGTAGTGGCGTCTTTTAGCTGTGATGACTACTTCTGTTAGTGCAATCGCAACTTCTCGGCCAATTCCGTATAACTCAAAGAGGATCGGTCGAGAATGTTGTGATTGCTTTCAGTGCCGTCATTTTCCGACTGTCGTCTTCCTGTGACTGTGACGTCCTCTCTGGCTGAGTAACAATATTATACTTTATTATAGATTGCGGTGAAAGATTGAAATTTCTCTCTGAAATAAAAGTGATAATTAACTGTGAAATTATTTTCCATAATTTCACTCTAGGAAGTGACGTCACAATAGACGTTGTCAACGTCGTTGTTAAGTAAACGTCTCAGCGGACTAACATTGAAAACGTAGTTCATGCAATGAATCTTAAAATTAACCACCAAATATTACAGACTAGATCTATATAATAAAAACAATAACTAATCCTATATTCTGATTATCGAAAATATTCAACTCATGATCGAAAACGTTGTAATTCACTCATGCGCTGCGCGCATTCGTGAATTACTGCGTTATTCGATCATTCGTTGAATATTTTGCGGTAATCAGAATCTCGGATTAGTTATAGTATAAATATATGAACAATACTGAAAATGTAAATCTAGATTTGCCGGGATATAATCAAATCAAACTACCTTAGCACGAAGTTTATCTTTTTTTTATAAACAAATGATGGCATAGCACACCATTACTTAAAACGAATCTAAGCCCTTTAACTATATTTGTACAAAAAGAGAACATGGTTAAAAGATACTTTGTAAATACTATCATTACTTTCAGACAATATTAAAATCTGCTCTGTTCAGACAAATCTGGTAGCACATGACCTTTAACTAAAGTGCAATAGATCTATTACATAATATGATTGAAAAGTTGATTTACAGTCAGATTTATATGATATTTCTTCAGATTTTATATGATATATCTTTTAATCTGTCATTTCTCCAATATTAACTAACGTCTGGATGTCTTTATATAATTATATGTCACCAAAGAGTCATTTAATAAACTTACATACTATTTATCAATAGTTGGTCGCATTTCAGTACATTTTGAGTAATAGTATCAACTCAACTTGAGAAACCTAAAACGATTTTTCCAACATACATTAGCTAGAGAACGGTAATTTTCCAAAAAAAAAAATAATAATAAATAAAAATAAATAAATAAATAAATACATTGGGTGTTAAAGCCAAATTAGTAGTCTTAGTCTAGAAAGTTATTCGAAAACTAATGTAACATATGGAAAGAAAGTTGTGAAAACAATTACTCCATATTCCTTCATTGCTTATTTCATATATTTGATCAAAAGTGCAAGTACAAATGGACAAATGCTATACAAAAGTTCTAGTCGCAACACAGCAGTATCCGTGAATAATGTGAGAGAAGTTTTGAGAAAACAGATCTAGGTTGGATAATGTTAACGTATTCAACTGGTTTCCCTGACTTTGGTCTTATAATTCAAATACACTGACAGCGACAGCAAATAAATAAAATAAAATAAAACAGAATTAATTATATTAAATTCAAAACAAAGCCAAAAATAAAAAAAATATGCAATTTCGGGTTCTGTAGATGATGTATAGAGGGCAATTGGTAGCAAAACAAAAGTTGCTATTTCAAATTTTTTTGTACAATCACTTGACCGACAATCCAAAATCACATTGTTGGTCAATAGCTCAATTTGAAATGACTTATAAAGGAGGACTGTGAGGACTAGAGGACTATGTTTGAAAATGGATTAAACGTGAACAAGATGAAGACCTGGATTCTCTTTCGGAGTGGATTAAGGCTGTGAGGTCCATGCTTCTTAAACGAATCAATCACCTACGAGGGTCAATGAAAACTAAAGCATCATCCATTTTCTCTTTGCCATTAAAGTTTGTTTTTCGTCTACCGGATTTGACTTTACTACCGGAGCTGACATGTTCAACACGGCGGGTGTCTTATAAGAAGCAGGAGATGTTTACTCTGCCGGTGCACCTGATCTCGCCCATGGTTTTTGTTAGGTCCGTGTTGTTCATTTTTGTATATGTGCGTGTCTTTATTTTTTTTTCTGTGCCGTGCTAATCTTATGTCTATATTTCTTTGTTTTTCCGACGTTGCCATTGTCCTTGGATTGTTTGTTTTAGACTGACGGTTCGGTTCTCACTTACTTTGTAAAAAGTGTTTCTTTTCACGACCATTTTCGATTACGCCGGAGTATTTCATTAACACCTAATATTAAAGTGCGTCAACATATCAATGTCGGTTTATATTACAAAATAATGAACCAGTGTTCGTGTTTTGAAGGCTTAAGTTGCTTAACAAATTGAAGTTATACAGGTGTTGTGATGTACAGAAAATTCTTTTCCGATTTGACGCTCATATATCATTTGAAAAAATCCACTTCTCGGTTGTTACCTTTCAAAATATTATATCTTCAGTAGTCTGAAAACATGTGGAAATCTCCCGCCATGTATCCTTTCCAGGTACATATTTAAAAGAAGTTTCAACTTGCAGCCAGAGATTCCCTCTTGTTGCCTTCAGAACTCGTAGTTTTATTTCCTATTCCTATAGTGACCTTCAGATTTTGTGGTTATATTTCTTTTTCCTGTAATGACCTTCAGATTTATAGTTTTATTTCCATATCCTACAGTGACCTTCAGATTTTTGGTTTTATTTCCTTATCCTATAGTGACCTTCAGATTTTGTGGTTTTATTTCCTTATCCTATAGTGACCTTCAGATTTTGAGGTTTTATTTCCTTATCCTATAGTGACCTTCAGATTTTGTGGTTTTATGTCCTTGTCCTATAGTGACCTTCAGATTTTGTAGTTTTATTTCCTTATCCTATGGTGACCTTCAGATTTTGTGGTTTTATTTCTTTATCCTAAAGTGACCTTCAGATTTTGTGGTTTTATTTCCTTATCCTATTGTGACCTTCAGATTGCGCGGTTTTATTTTCTTATCCTATAGTGACTTTCAGATTTTTTGGTTTTATTTACTTATCGTATAGTGACATTCAGCTTTGTGGTTTTATTTCCATATCCTATTGTGACCTTCAGATTTTGTGGTTTTATTTCCTTATCCAATAGTGACCTTCAGATATAATGGTTTTATTATCTTATCCTTTAGTGACCTTCAGATTTTGTGGTTTTATTTTCTTATCCTATTGTGACCTTCAGATTTTGTGGTTTTATTTCTCTATCCTATAATGACTTTAAGATTTTGTGGTTTGCTTTCTCTATTCTATAGTGGCCTTCAGATTTTGTGGTTTTATTTTCTTATCCCATTGTGACCTTCAGATTTTGTGGTTTTATTTCTCTGTCCTATAGTGACCTTCAGATTTTGTGGTTTTATTTCTTTTTCCTATAGTGACCTTCAGATTACGTTGTTTTATTTATTTATCATAAAGTGACCTTCAGATTTCGTTGTTTATTTCTTTTTCTTTTAGTGACCTTCAGATTTTGTGGTTTTATTTCCTTATCCTATAGTGAACTTCAGATTTTGTGGTTTTATTTCCATATCCTATAGTGACATTCAGATTTTGTGGTTTTATTTCCATATTCTATAGTGACCTTCAGATTTTGTGGTTTTATTTCCTTATCGTATAGTGACCTTCAGATTCTGTGGTTTTATTCTCTACCCTGTATAGTGACCTTCAGATTTTGTGGTTTTATTTCCATTTCCTATCGTTACCTTCAGATTTTGTTGTTTTATTTCTTTTTCCTATAGTGTCCTTCAGATTTTGTGATTAATTCCATATCCTATTGTGACCTTTAGATTGCGTGGTTTTATTTCAATATCCTAAAGTGACCTTCAGATTGCGTGGTTTTATTTCCCTATCCTATAGTGACCTTCAGATTGTGTGGTTTTATTTCCCTATCCTATAGTGACCTTCAGATTTGTGGTTTTATTTCCTTATCTGTAAGTGACCTTCAGATTTTGTGGTTTTATTTCCTTATCCTATAGTGTCTTTGAGATTTTGTGGTTTATTTCTTTATCCTATAATGACCTTCAGATTCCTTATTCTATAGTGACCTTCAGATTTTGTAGTTTTATTTCCATATCCTATTGTGCCCTTCAGATTTCGTGGTTTTATTTCCTGATCCTATAATGAACGTCAGATTTTATGGTTTATTTCTTTATCTTATCTAGTGATCTAAGATTCTTAGGTTTTATTTCCCTATCTGGGAGTATTTTCAACTTCTGAGGTTTTATTTCCTCGTCTTAATAGGTGTTTTTAGTTTATGTATAAGATATCTTGGTTTTTCTATTTACTATCAGCCCTAAAATATCTTATAGTTTTACTAAGTTGTACGTACAGCATGTTTTTCGAATCTAGGTGAATTGAATTCAAACGTATTATATTTATCCATTTATGTCTAGTTTATTTATTTATTTATTGGCTAGACAATTCTACTAAATGTAATATAATATAATGAATACAAAGAGACATTTGACGTATTCATTTCAACAACGTACCTTATTTTGGATTTCTATTTCCGAAGTGACGGTTTCAACACATATATTTGTCAACATGACGTCAAGCAAAAGTCTTTCAACTTTCAACGTATACGTATTTAGTTATTTAGTTAATAATGTATTTTCATAATGGCTCTGCATAATTACTTAGTATATTGTTTGAATTAGTGAAACATCTATCCTTCTCAATTACAAATGACAGCAGGAAACGCCTACAATGGCTGAAAATTACAATTACATGCCACAATCTGCTAGGGAACTACACAGGAAAAACAGAAATAAGACAAAAGACAAACGTAAACAACGACAGCCGGACTTGGTACTGGCACTAGCAAAAGCCAGCGGTAGGGTTAAACCGGTATATGGGTACCCACACCTCCCCTTTATCTGTCCCGTTTCCCTATAGTTTAATAAGCGAGCGAAGCTCGCTCTTTATGGTAGAAACGTGGTAAAAATGGGATTTCTTAAATAGTTATAAATAGATCGTAGCCATACTTGACGCTGTTCAAATCTTTCGTCAAACAACGTCACCATCGAACTCTCGCGTGACTATTCTTCCAATATGGCGACATCGAACTCTCGTACCTGCGTGACTATTGAACAGAGTGTGAAATTTCCATTGCAAAAATTTCGTCAGAGTTATGGTATATCTTCACTAATTTTTGCTTTAAAAAGGATAAATGCAAATGGTGTTTTTGCACTTTTATGCAAGATATTGCTATTTGTCATAGGCGAGAACTCAAGTCCTTAGTAACTGTTGCTACGGAGTCGTAATATTCTGTCGCAATTTATGCACAGGGCTCTGAAATGCTACGAGAACGTGTGTTTTACGATACTGTAGATATGCACCACAGATATGCGTTGTCCCCAACATTTAAAAAATGTAAAATTTCAGTCAATCGATCGGTATATGTATTTCAAGTGTCATGATTCACTTTATTTTTGTTCTAAATATAGCCAACTACACGAGAACCATGCAAGAAAAACGGCGAACGCAGATGTTATGACAAGGTAAAGATGGCTTGAAGTCGCTAACTTAGCCAACAAATGCATTCGGTAACATCTTGCATGCAATCATTTATGAAAAATATGTCAAGCTACACATTAAGTAAACTCACTTTAGGTGAAATTACTATAACTGACAAAATGTCTTACCTTGAAATTAAGATGTATCCGTTTCCTAATGCTTCCATAATCGGTGTACAATGTGATATTTGCGTGTATATTTGACTGAAAACTTTCAAATTAATTGGCATTACTCTTTAAAACACCATAATGCTCAAATTTGTGAAAATTGTCAATCGTAAATGAAAACAACATGGCGTCTGCTACAACGGAAATGTGTCACATTCACTTCAAGGACCGATAACTACATAAAATCAAAGAGCTGAAGTGCTGTTGAGATTGCAATGCATTCTGAGGTAACACATATAGAGGCCTAAACTAGTGATATATAATGTTGAGATCGTTATGCATAATATTGAGTGTAAGTTTGAATGTTTTTCTCTGAATGGATGAGTGTACTCGGGGGACTTGAACAAACTTGTCAAGTCTCACACATCGCCATTGCCAATAAAACAAACCACCATGAAGTCAATTATTTTCCAAGTGATGTGAAAAAACGCCATAAATATTCCACCCACTGCTTTGAAATTAATCCAGGTAACACTACTTTTTTAAAAATTTTTGTTATCATTATTATTATTTTTTTTTGAAGAACTTCAAGTTCATGTTGCACATGTCTGAAATACGCCTCTTGTCATTGATGAGGGGCCGATGGGTTTATTTCGTTCTCCCGTGATCGGGGATTTCAATTCCCCGTGATTCGTTTTCCATTTCATTAATTTGTCGTGAATCGTTATAAGAAAGTTGTCCGTGAGTCGTTCTTGATCAAATTAATTTTCCGTTCTTCGTGATTACCATGCTAAATTTACGTTTTCTTTGAACATTTATTTGTAGGCTATTTCAAATAAAAAAAATGCGCAAAAAAACATCCCGAATTAATTTTGTTTCTTTCTTTGACTGGTTTCACTTGGTCACTTACGGACAAAAAATACTGGCGTTTGTCGTCGTATACATGTTTGCATGAATTTACCCTCTTGCATTATTCCAATATTCATGTAATATGGTCTGCATTCAGAAAACAACCAAACTAAAAAATTAATTAAATTTGAAAAAGCGACATGTAAAAAAAGAATAATTTTTATGCTGTACTATTCTAATTGATTTCAATACACAACTGTGTGTCTTATTTGACATTTGCATATCGGTAAATGAACAATTTCATGATGTAAAACCCAAAGAACAAACAAAAACGTATGTGTACTTTACATAAAAAAAATTGTCGCAATTCGAATGATAATAATAAAAAAATCATTAAACTTTGATCTTCGGATCTTGAAATCTTAAAAGAATTATATTTCGCGAATTCCTGTGATGGTTTTAAACTCCCAGAATATACTTAAATTTTATCTCCATTTTCACATCGAAATTTCCAGACTGCCTAAGGACCGCGATACTGGACTGCGAGTTTTGTTACACTGAGTCCAAACCGAAAAGAGATAAGATACAGATCCGTTTGATGGACACAACGTTTACTATTTCTTTTTTATTGAACGACTGTACCAATACCATTTTGTAATTGCATTTTTAAACTGGGGGTATTTTTTTTACATTTTTTGGAAAGTTTTGTGCTTTGCTGTTTCGTTCTAGCCTCAAGGACTAAAGGCTGTATAGATAATATGTTAAGTAGATCGACACTAATACAAGACGCATTCGATTTGCACATTTGCGAAATACGAGTCAGATGCGGAATTGACTTGATTTTCAAGTCGGGATATTCCTTATTTGGCCTTTTACTAGATCGACATACACTTTCCCGCGAATTAGCTCCCTTTTCCCGTAAATATTGTCTATTCCGTTAACTGTAAAATATCTCCCTTAATCAAACGGTGACATATAGATTTTTTTCAGCTCAACATATTGCTGAAGTATATATCTCTGAAATATCAAAAAATAAAAAAAAAATCTATCTGATATTTATTTCGCATAAAAGCTAAAAAAATAAGCATGTTATCACATTTCTCTAAATATTCCTTGTAGATCTAAATACTGCTGATAAATCCTGAATTTGGCCTGATTTTCAAAGCCTGCATGATAACACGAAAAGATGATCGGTGACATATCATTCTGACAAATGGACTAAGACCTACAAAATATCTCAAAATAAAAAAAAATGTGTCTGATATTTCTATTAGGATCGACTCCAGAATGTATCCATTTGCGGACTCAGTTACAAGGAATAATAAATTTCTAGCAACTTATTATGGACACCAATGTAGAGCAATTTATTCTGACTGTATCTATACATACTAACTGAGATACCGGTACAGTATATAAATTACAAGATGTTCAAACAAAATTCAAGGTTATCGTATTGCAAATTCTCGTTTCTTTCTGTTTGGAATTAAAAAGTTTTTTTTACGATCATTTTATAAAAACAAATATATATTTATAGATCTATAAATATTTTTAATAAGGCAAAGGACAAGACGTTTTACATCACCGAAAATGTTTCAAAACGTCGTTTGACGTTACATATAAAAAGCCCGCGGTTTGCAATTTTTACATTACTTAGGGAAATATCTTTTTTCCTGATCCGATGATACATTTTTTATAAAGTATACGATTTATGGAATATTCTGTCGAATTTTCAACAAAATATTATGTTCCAAGTTTTTGTTCTTTAATGGTTTGTCCTATTTGGTCAGGGGCTTAATATGGCGGGAAATTACTTTTTTGCCTAGAGCGAATAGTTGCGATTTTTGTAATCCGTTCAAAAGCCAATTTCCGAATTCCGTAGGACCTGCAGTGTCCTTAACAACCATTGAATTGGGAACTTAACAAAAACACATAAAAGGAATCAAAATGGGTCAACATGGTAGGCATGGTAAGCATGAGCAACAAGGAGGCTAATATGAAACACTATATATGTTGTTGTGGTACATCCATCAATGTTATCCGGGTGGACAAATGGACCACCGTCGCAAATTAGACTACGGTAACATATATATATATATATATATAAAGGTCACTTAATTTAGAATTATGTACAGTAGCATATATATTTTCCAAATAAAGACTCAACACAACTGGAATTTCATCTTCTTCCGTAAATGGTGGTTTACAGTGGG
>MJUU01015127.1:0-18391 GCA_002080025.1 Modiolus philippinarum | reverse complement strand
TCATTGATGTTTTCTTCCTCCGTTCTCTGCCAAGTTTACCTGGCCAAAAAAGCTAAATGAGATTGCAGAAGAAGGGGGTATGGCAAATCTGTTTGTCGAAGCCAGAATATTTATTTCCGAAAATTTGAGAGTAAGATTTTTTTTAAACAATTAAGGGAATAAATATTTATTTTCTTTTTACCATATTTTATGTAGAATCTGATAAATTTTCAAGATGGTGTAGGCAAGAATATTTATTTTTACTTTTATTTGGGACTGAATCTATTTACAAAATAAAAAAAAGGTCAAGACCCCCATCTCAGAATCAACAGTAATCCCCTAAGTTCAATGTTTTATTCAAGTTTTATCTCCCAAAGCATGTAATGTAAAACAAAACTAAAATTAGAGCAATTCTGGCATTTTCTGAACAGAATTACAAGGTACGTTTATAAAAACATAAAATAAAATGTACAAACACTTAGTACGTACACTGAGACTTGAATGATATATATTGTGCATTTTTTTATATGTGCATATCTATGAAATGAACTTTTGAAAAAAATGACAAAAATACTATAAAAGCTAAGGTTTCGTTCACTGAATGCTGCACAAAAGATAAAAGTCAAGATATTTGACCACATCACTGAGAAGTCATATATTTACCCCTGAGAAACCCCCTCTTTCCCCTTTTCAGATATTGATTTCGTAGGTCTTTGGTCTCACCTTTAGCCAGGGTGATTTGACATCATTGTTCATTCGTCCGTCCATCGCGGTAAACTTTTCATTTAAACATGTCTTCTTCACTGAAACTACTGGGTCGAAGTTAGAATGAAACTCTGTCACAAACTCTGTCACAATGGTATCCTTTAAAATTGTATCAATTGCATAGGTCTGCACCCAATCGAAGATGGCCACCAGCTGGACAAAAAAATTTAACATTTGTCCCTATGCCTTGGTCCCTGGAACCACTGATCAAATTGGATCCAAACTTGAACACAAAAAACTTTGGGATATCCCTTCAAAATTTGTGTCCACCAGTGGGTAAAGAAGTTTTTCAGCGGATCCTGGTAGGAAATTTATGCCCCTATGATCACTGAAACTATTGTCTATATCAGTCAAGGTCTTTCAGTTTTATGAGTGATACAGTCGGAGAGCCTCTTAGGTACGGACCATTTGATTTTCGGGGGGGCTGGCATTTTTAGAAAAAAAATGTCTAGGCCCGATTTTTGCCCAAAAAAAATTCTTACCAGCACATTGGTTTCAAAAAATAATCTCATGGCTCTGACTTTGTCCATTAGTCCCAGGATAAAAAAGCCTGGCTCAACAAATTTCCTACCATATATACAGCGGAAAAAAAATAATCACGGCTCGGGTAAAAATCCCCCCTCGAATATCAAATAGTCCGTGGTGCCTTTATTTATTCTTCGCTCGCTTTTAAGGTTGCACCTTCCTCATATTATTTAAACAAGATTTTTTCGTGAAAAGGCAAAAATATTGATTGAAGTGGTAAAAATGTGTTGATTTCATGGCCTACTTAAACTACATCGGGACAATTTCAGTGTTTCGAAGGGAGAAAAATATATTTTAAAGCCAAGTGAAGGTAAGAAAGTTTATATTTTATGAAAATATAATTATTTGGCTAACTTATGGCTGAGTTTGAGACAATTATTCCCATAAAAAGCTGTCGTCGTCTGACTTTGAAATATTGTGGTATATAATTTTTGGACTTCCGTTGTTTCCCTTCTCCTTCTTATACATATATATGGGACCCGGTCTATCAATATCGTATGTTACCGGCCCCTGTGTCTTCAATGCGACCACAGCGACTATTACATAAAAGGCAAAAAAATTACCGGGGCGGACACAATTTCTGTATGAAAAGAAAGGATTAATCTTGAAGGGGAAATATGAAATAATTGATTTCAAAGATGTATATTTCAAAGATCCAAAATGATATCCCGTAACCAAGGTATAAGCGAGGGTAGTATTTCCAATCGTGTTCATTATTTGGCGGTAAATGTTATTACTAAACACTGCCAAGGCACTCACATGGATCAATGTACCCCATTTTGATAAAATTATACGAAATTAATGGGAAGGTTTCGAGATTTCTGTATCTTGATATTTATTTGGAACGATAGTCTAAAACTGTTCCATTTAATCCATTAAAACAAACTATAGACAAAATTACCTGAATGGGCCTCTGACATTGAGTTGTAATCATGACGTATATAGGATTTCTAAAAATAGAGCCAGTATTGTAGCAGAATCCACGAACTTTGGGCTTATATTCTGGGAAATTGTGTGGAAGGGCGGAAATGAAATTTTGCACAAGTATTGATCAATTCTTTATGAATCAGTATGCCAATTTTGGAGAAAATCTGGAGATGTATATTTGATTCATCCAGAATGATAGACACCAACTGCAGTCCACTTATACCGCAATTTACACACTAAGGGACCAACCATTTAACTTGAAGGGGGGGGGGGCTATGGTTTTTTTCTAAAAAAATATTTTGGATCTGATTTTATGTGAAAAAATATTTTGGCTGCCAAAATGATGAAAAAAAATTTTCCGAATGAGGCTTTCTGCCCAACTTATTAATGTTAATTTTGAAAAAAATATTTTGTTGATACGCGTGCAAAAAATAAATAATTTGTTTCTGTCCGAAAAAAAAAACATAACCCCCCCTTCAGGTTAAATGGTCGGTCCCTAATAACAAACTTTACAATCAAACGGCGAGCATTTACATTATTTCTGAACCTTAATGAAATACACGATTTAAAAAATCATTAAATTTTCTATTTGGAATCTGTAACTACGGAAAACAATCTAAGAAGACCTTTTTTGTCTCGCCTGCGACGAAAGTCGCTGAAGGCGAGACATAGGTATAGCAATCCGGCGACGGCGACGGCGACGGCGGCGGCGGCGTAAACTTTTTTCTAAAACCTTCATAACTTTTCAAGGGTAAAACATACAAACATCATCTTTGGTCCACAGCACNCCCCCCCCCCTTATCCCACAAAGTGCATATTATGAGCTTATTACAGAGGGAAAAGAGCACCATAATTATACAGTGAACTTCGCAATATGTAACATATAGCTTAAGAAAGGCCTCAAGACATTCTATTATGAGCAATGAACATACCAAAGAAGGTTTTTCACCTCTCGCATTCATATAACCTAAATATCAACAAAGCTTAGTTCAGTCAATCTTTCTACATGACTGGCACGCAGAGTGATAATATAAAGCAGAAACAAAGAACAAAAACTAGACATCGGAGGTGAAATATCTGTAATTTCTGTTGGCCAACTGTTATAAGTACAAACAAAAGTCTTTTGACACAATACAGATGCGGACACAGTACAAAACAATAATGGCACAATGATATGAACCAGTCCGAAAAGTCATTGTGTGAAATTATCTCCCTTCTAAACATGCTAATGAAGTGGGCGTCTACTTCATCAGCCATATTTTAGAAACATGCCGTCTGTTGATGGTGCATAGTAACGGCTGGATATTAAGCTTGTTCGGGTATATAAATCACAAAGGAACGATGCATTTAGTAAAACAAAAACATTACAAAATAAAAGTTCACGATTTGTCTGCTATTGCAAGTTAAATTGTTTATAGTTGATGTCAAATGTCTTCAATGCGACCACAGCAACTATTAAAAGACAAAAAAATTACCGGGGCGGACACAATTTCTGTATGAAAAGAAAGGATTAATCTTGAAGGGGAAATATGAAATAATTGATTTCAAAGATGTATATTTCAAAGATCCAAAATGATATCCCGTAACCAAGGTATAAGTTAGGGTAGTATTTTCAATCGTGTTCATTATTTGGCGGTAAATGTTATTAATAAACACTGCCAAGGCACTCACATGGATCAATGTACCCCATTTTGATAAAATTATACGAAATTAATGGGAAGGTTTCGAGATTTCTGTATCTTGATATTTATTTGGAACGGTAGTCTAAAACTGTTCCATTTAATCCATTAAAACAAACTATAGACAAAAAATCAAATTACGATTACCTGAATGGGCCTCTGACATTGATTTGTAATCATGACGTATATAGGATTTCTAAAAATAGAGCCAGTATTGTAGCAGAATCCACGAACTTTGGGGTTTTATTCTGGGAAATTGTGTGGAAGGGCGGAAATGAAATTTTGCACAGGTATTGATCAATTCTTTATGAATCAGTATGTCAATTTTGGAGAAAATCTGGAGATGTATATTTGATTCATTCAGAATGATAGACACCAACTTCAGTCCACTTTATATACCGCAATTTACACACTAATAACAAACTTTACAATCAATCGGCGAGCATTTACATTATTTCTGAACCTTAATGAAATACACGATTTAAAAAATCATTAAATTTTCTAATTAGAAACAACTTTTTGGAATCTGTAACTACGGAAAACAATCTAAGTAGACCTTTTTTGTTTNTCCTTGACCTCAATTTCACAGTCTAGTGAGCATGTTCACTTTTCTGATTAGTTCACTTAGATTTTACATCAATTTAGAGTCCAGCAGGGTCAGGCGAGACATCCTTTAGGGTCATCACTTGTTGTTTCGTTTAATGAAGAGTTCCATTTCTTTTGTTTAAAACAAATCACTGATCGGCCTGAATCAGAATGCAGTAATCCACATGCACAAAATGGAATGACTAAACGTTGCACAGGAAAGCGGAAAAATACAAAGTTTGGTTCAGCAGGTCAAGTAATATTCCTGCTATATTTTCGATATCCATAGCTTTAAAAGGATGTTATTCATCACTGTTGGCATTCGGAAATATCATAAAATATGCAGAAAATAAATTAACAGCAACTTTGGTATTTTGTTATCATACATATATTATCCACTTATATACAGAGTTGCTTTAAACACTATAATCTATCACTTATATCATTACCGTTGCAACCATTCTTTCTTTCTCCCTAATTTCTATACCCTATCTTACGTATCCTTGAGTCCGCCCCCAATAGACTTGAATTTACCAGCACAACTTTCTTAGAGGTGACCGTGATCGTGTGGAGATGTTGAAGGACGGGAGACTGTTAGGCGGACGGTGCCGTAGTGGTATAGGACCCAATCCAGCTGCTCACCCCATGCTGCATTTTACTATTGAATAGCTTTAAACAGATGTTATTAATCACTGTCGGCATTTAGAAATATACATTTCTACCTTTGCAGCTCACGTTACCGTACAATATTACCCATTTATATACAGACATCTGCTTGCAACCATTCCTTCTTTATCTCCAATTTCTACCCTATCTTATGCATCCTAGAGTCCGCCCACAATAGCCATCGATTCACCAGCACCTTTTAAGAGGTCGTGTGGAGTTGTTGACGGACTGGAGACTGCTAGGCTGATGGTGCCGTAGAGGTATGGGTTCGAACAAAGCTCACCACTTTCTAGATTTTTCCGACATCAATAGCTTAAAAAGATGTTATTCATCAGTGTTGGCATTCGGAAATATATATTTCTACCATTTCAGCTGAAGGGCAGAAGTCACAAATCATGGTACATGTCACATCGTTTTTAATAACAATATACCGATGTTACTGTGAATTTAGTTTCTGCATATCGCATTTCGACAACTTATGTCTCTTCAGTGCAGATCAAAGCATTTAAAGTGATCCATCTACATGCCGACTTCCAAGAGCTTACCTCAAAATAAAAATATAGCCCATGTATGACTTTGTTGCGGACACACTCACGCATTCACGTACGGACGGGCAGCGTGATTACTGTAGAGCGTCCATCACTTAATATTGGCCCTGATAACAATATAGCTCATTCTGATGAACACATCATTCATTGCTTAATAAAACTGTTTTACGGTAGAACGAATACCTTCTAAAGTAGGATTGAAAGAAGAAAGTAACTAGTGTAAAAGTCAACGATGGACTAGAGGAATCAAAGTTTTAGAATCAAATTAGAAAAAAAAACTACTTGAAATACGAAAGGTTGTATTGTCAAAAAACGACAGTCGTCTCAACAACAAATATATTTTATGAAAAAACCTGAAAGTAGACCAGCAGATGTGGCAGTAGCCAACACTTCAGGTCAGGTTGTAGGCAAATTTTTAAATATAAAACCAAAGGAAGAGAAACAGTGCTAAGTTATCTATTAGTGAACTAAGATGTTCTGATTAACAATTGCAGAACAAACAAAAACAGTCTTTAGACATACTTGCTGGAGATAACTGCGAAGTCAAATGCAGTATAAACTGAGAATACGTTAAAATATAATGGTCCACATCTGCGCTGAAATTTTAATTATAACAGGCCCATAGATGAACGATAATCTTAAAGGACGTTAAAATAAGACCGTCAGATAAATTGGTTTTACAAAATTTTGTTTAAAACTAAGGAGTGTCTCCCTCATGCATAGCTCTGTCCTTAGCTGAACTTTGGCTTTTCTACTTAGATCCTTTTGGTTATTTGTTCTCAATCAGCTTTTACACGTTTTTGGTGGTTGGACTTCCAAATGTTTTGGTTTTATCTGCACTGATGAGACATAAGTTGTCGAAATGCGAATAGGCAGAAAATAAATTAACAGTAACTTCGGTATTTTGTTATTGATACAGAACTAATATTTTACTGTCTATTAATGGTAACGCGAAACCATACAATCGGGGATGGGCTAGTATCGATTTCACCTTTAAGGACGGACAGAACAGGAAAAGTGTAGCTATCTAAATGTACTGTTCTGAAGCAACGATTTGGAGAGTCACATTGAACACGTAGGTACAGTAAGTTCTTCGAAGACACGGAGACAAATAAATCTTGTTGAAGCTGGGGAAATGATGAATTTCGATATCCGGGGCAATTAATTTTTGAATTTCGAAGAAGGATATCATATGGATACCGTTGAAAGAAATACATTCCAGCTCTAAAGGAGAATCAACCTAAAAACGCTCGTGGATTGTAGAAAATTATCACTAATTCATTGCCTGTTTCCAAACGAAAGGCTGTAACGGTTTTTTCCCCAAACGAACAATTCCCGTATCCTCAATCTCCTACATATAAACCAATCGTGTGCAAATAGAAAGATGAAAAAAGAAAAATAGTCAAGCTCCCCCTTAATGCTACATGTAGAATAGTATTTACAGATGTCAATTAAAAAATATCTGAAATGATCGATTGTTACAACCAAATGTCGTGGCATGTTCGCAATTCAAACAAACATTCAGATTGCACATAGACGCAGTGCTATATCAATAACAAAAGGATGAATGGATAGATGTTGTAGAATGTGGAACTAGTCGGGGCTATGCTACCAAATTGTTTTGTCAAAAAATATACACGATTTCAACTTTAATATTCATTCAACTTAAATATTTAGAATGAATATTATGTTCATGTATCAGATGAACAAAGGCCATTTAGGCCATCAATGTAATTAAAGTTCTGATTGATTGATTGGTTGTTGTTTAACGCCAACTTCAGCAATATTTCAGCTATATCGTGGCGTGAACAGTTGATGATATTATGAATACTAGGGTTGTCCCTAAAGTTTTAGGACAGCCTCCGTAAAAATGGATAGATATGTCACACTATAATGAAACAAGGCTAAAAATACTTACATGATTTAATGATTCAATCTCCAAAATTTCAGCAGATTATAAGGTTTTACAATTATATTTCCATCATTTTGAAATACTATACCAAATTCGAAGCGGAGCTCCGCCACACGTTTAAATGACATTTTTCGACGCCAACGTTAATTTTTCTCCACGTAGTCGCCGTTCAAATCAACCCTGTTACGGCACATATTGTCGCCCCTGCACATATTGTCGCCGGCGACAATATGTGCTGGACATTAAAGGCACATATTGTCGCCGGCGACAATATGTGCCGGTATTGTCAATGCCATTAGAACGTCACTGAAGGCGACAATATGTGCCGAATATACCGGCACATATTGTCGCCACTTGAAACTATACATTATGAAATATGTAAGTATTTGTACCTTTTGAATTTGAAATTGTTCAGTTCACGTCCATACGTTTTTTAACACTCGATATAATGCATTGATCTCTCGAAAGCATACATTCTGTCTGCAATGCACTGACTGGAATGTTTTTAGGAGGGAATTATTAGGTCCCCAAATGAAGTTTGTGGGAATTTTTTGTTATGTCACAACAGATGTAGTCGGGTGACATGTTGTTATTCTACGTTTCTTCTGACTATTATGTCAGCCCAGACTTTGTCGGGGTGACATGTTGTTATTCTACGTTTCTTCTTCTCTATTCTTATTATAATTTTTTCCTTCTTCCAATAATTTTTGTCCGAGCGATTATTTTTAAATGGCTGGATCTGTTGATTTCAAACTTTGTACACAGTTAGAACACCATCTTAAGTTTTATGCTGTGCGTTTAAAATTTTCAAAATGGCAGCCATTTCCAAGATGGACGCCAATTTACGTTGAAAAATTAGGGATTCTATATCTCAGGAACTGCCTATAGGAATTGGTTCATATTTTGTATAATGTTCAGTAAGATGAGAGGAAGGAATCTATGCGACAAAAATTTTCAAAATGGCCGCCATTTCCAAGATGGCTGCCAAAATACGTTAAATGTTCGACTTTGTCCAATTTCAACGAAAATTGATTTCTAGGTAGATTTTGAGGTTGCAAACAAGATGAAATGATCGAATGGGAAGTCTGGGGTGACATGGATTGTTGCTTGCAATTGCATATCTATTTATTTTTTTGTTTTCTTTTTTTCTTCTTCCAATAAATTTTGTCCGAACGATTATTTTTAAATGGCTGAATGGAATCATTTGAAACTTTGCAAAAAATTGGACTACCATCTGAAGTTATATGCTGTGGGTTTAAAATTTTCAAAATGGTCGCCATTTCCAAGATGGCCGCCAATTAACGTTGAAAAAAATGAGGATTCTATATCTCAGGAACTACTGAGAGGAATTAGTTCATATTTTGTACAAATGTTCAGTAAGATGAAAGGAACGAATCTATACGACAAAAAAAAATCAAAATGGCCGTCCTTTCCAAGATGGCCGCAGAAATACGTAGAAAGTCCGACTGTCCTATTTCAACGAAATTTGATTTTTAGGTAGATTTTGAGGCTGCGAATCAGATGGAATCATCGAATGGTGATCTTGGGTGACATCGGCTATTGCTCGCAATTGCAAATCTAGTTTGTCTTCCGTTTCTTATTATTAAGCCTCCAAAACGAAGTTGGGAGACTTATTGTTTTTGTTGCATTTTATAATTCTTTTTCATCCATCTTTCCTTCTCAGTCTCGTCCGGACGGACTTGTCCGAAGCAGATCTCAGAGACCATTGAACCAAGAGGATTCAAACTTTATGGTACATGTATATTAGCCCTATATATCCAGATGGGCAATCATCCAAAATTGTCAAAGGGTGCTTTTGGGGTTATCAAAAGGGGTAGGGTCGTCCTATAGTAAGTTTATGGGAAATGACATTTTGGATGCTTTCAATGTATCTTAAAAACTATTATCACTAGCCCAGTCAATTTTCATAGGAAGGTTGTGTGTGATGTAAGATCAAGTTCTACAGCATTGAAAATTTCAAATTAAATACCGTTTCCATGGAAAACATGCCAAAAATTTTTATAGTTATGAGAAAAACATATTACTGGTGATCATTGTATATTCATTACAGAGATAAGCATTACCTAGGTAATAAGGAGAAACCCCTGCCCATTTTTTTTAACGGGGCATAAAATTGTTTGTAATGGATAATGGAGCACTTACTTGCCATAGAAAGCAAGCTAAAAACCTATAATTTTGAGAAAATCGAGTTTTCTGCTGTATGTTATGTTTCTATGTCCACTTTATGTATAATTTATAAAGGGAATCTCTGCTCATTTTTTAAAGGGGTCTAATATTCCTCAGAAATCTTAAATGGGAGTTCGTTTAGGAGACTTTGTGTTTCGCTCTGCGAACACAGTTATAGCTTGTTATTATTGTTCTCTCCGCATCGGAATTTGTCTGGGCTAGAATGCGGATATTTTCATCGATCCGATCGTAAAGAAGCTTTTCAGGAACATGGATACCAAAATCTATTTATGCGGGACGGTCTATGAACTTCCGAAATGCCACCGTTGCTATGAAAACGGCAAAAAGGGCGGGAAAATCGACAAAATTTGGGAAAAATTTGTCCGGGGTAGATCTCGAAGACCACGCATCAGATTTGAATGAAACTTAAGTAGGAACATAGATACCAATGGAAGGTCTATGGATTTTCAAAATGGCAGCGTTGTAATGTTAACAGCACAGAGGCGGGCAATTGACAAAATTGTTTGATGATTTGTGCTTTGCAGATCTCGGAGACCACGAATCAGATATGAATGAAACTTAGCAGGAACAAAGATCGTCTAGCTTGCAAGAAATCCTTTGGTTTTCAAAATGGCACCGTTGCTTCGGAAACAGCAAAAAGACAGAAAATTTACAAAATTATTTGACGATTTGCCCGATGGCATATCTCGGTAATTACCCATCAGATTTTAATGAAACTCAGCAGGAACATAGATATCAATGTCAAGAGCTGCACAAGAATGTCTATGGATTTTCAAAATGGCGCCGTTACTATTGAAACGACAAAAGAGGTGGGAAAATTAAAAGTGCTCAACTGCATGAAAACTTACAGAAATGTTGTATATCATACAAGGAATTAGTTTTTTGTCAAAGCATTCAAAATGGCGACAGTTGCAATTGAAACAATAAAAAATGGCGGGAAAATTCAAAGTGCTCGAAACTGCATGAAAACTTACAGAAAGGTCGTAAAGCATACAGGGAATATTTTTTGTCCAAGAATTTCGAAATGGCGATCGTTGCTATTGAAATGACAAAAAATTGAAAATTTAAAGTGCTCATTATTGTATAAAAAATGTTTAGAATTGAAAAAAAAAGTTATAGAAAGTTTGTCAAGTATATTGAGAATTGGTTTTTATGGTTTCTAGTCTCAAACAGATCAAGATCGCCCCGGTACCTGAAACGGTTTAAACAGGCTCTGGTTACAGAGCTGGCGGGCGGGTCCCCAAGTGGTAGCCTTACCGCGAACCATTGTATGGACAACAGCCACGGTTCATACAGTATAAAGACCCTTCTGTATTTTCTTGGGAGAGCAGTCTCACTGGGGGTAGTGTATAAGGCTTAATTTCTTGCCCCTTCCCATTTCTTCCATTTTCCAGTACTAGTGGCAATTAAAACTCATTGCCCTGGTTGTCCTTCCATCTTTATTTCTTTCTTCTTTAACTTATATATATATTTAAATTTATTGAATTTGTTTTCGTCCTGATATAGCTGAAATATTGCTCCCTAAACGTTAAATTCTAACTTATCAATCAATCAATCAAAATCGTGACATTTGTAATGACGACTGAAAAAAGGCGGGAAACCCAAAGTGCTCGGAATTCAATGAACATGAAGGGAGATGGTATGTTAGATATGAAGTCTGATTTGTGAGTTCGTTTTGGAGACTTATGTATCGGAATCCTGATACAGTTATACATATTTATAACTTGTAGCTCAGAAGGCTGAGCAGTTATGCAGGTCTTGTGCAAAGGGTCTTCCGTTCGCTTAACTTACTTCCAGAAAAAATATCACGAGATCTCAAATTAAAATTATCTTGGCATACAAATCATGCTAGGAAATTTCAGCTCAATTTCCTCCAATTAAATTTGAACATTATATCAACAAGCAACAGACAGAGTAAAAACACAGCTAAAACTGACCGTTTTGGTCATCAGGTTTTAAATACTAGTACTAAGATGGCTTAATTATTGTTATAGCGAACGATGAAACTGTTTTTAATCAAATATGAAATCTATATCTCACAATGTCTCAATTTATACACGCAGCACAGGGTCCAAGTTCGTTTCCGATGCAGATTTGCATTATGTTGTTAGAAGTTAAAGAGGTCAATATGACAAGATCTTCTTAGCCTACGGTAACTAATCTACCTTCATTGTAGTAATGGACAATTTTTATTGACATTTTACATTTGTTCCCTTTTTATACAGTTTCAGCTAACAAATATGTAATAAACAGTGAAAGGATATAGAGTAAATGTAAATGAGACAAATTTCCATCAAAAACATGGAAAAACCAAGCAATGGAGCAACGTTTTTATTGTTGTTCTTCATCATGAAGTCAACGCGAGACCACCAACACAAAGTATTTAGCAGAATTTAATGCAATTTATCTTTAACGTCAGCAATTTTACATGTAGTACTTTTTAACAGTTCAGGTAACTTGCGCATTACATGATCTTCAGGTTCAGATGTAAAATAAACACTTTGTGCGGACAAAATCCCGATTGTTACAATCTGTTACTGTTAAAATCCATATTTCTGATGTTAAATGCCAGAATAGGTGCATTCTGATGACTTACTTTTTTTATAAATAACATAATACAGAAATCGCTGTTAATTTGGTTTCTGCATATGCGCATTTCGACAACTGATGTCTCTTCAGTGCAAGCATGAATTCAGTTCTCTTATATCATGTAAACCTATCCATTTCGATTCCACGTTTGCTGAATCTGCAGGACAAGTATTCCGATAGATAATAGGGATACTTAAAGGAACTTACTGTGCACCATCGAAAGGCATTTATTATTAATATTCGTTTGAAAGCTGGCTCCCACAATTTAAATAGCATTTAAGTATAGTATGGAAGAACCGAACCGTCAGTCTAAATAAGAACAATCAAGGCACAGCCGCAACATCGGACACACCAAGAAACAAGGACACCACATTGGTACGAGACAGAAAAGAAAAATGAAGACACACATACAAATGATCAACACAGACCCAACAAAAAACAATGGGTGATATCAGGTTCTCTGGGAGAGTAAGCATCTCCTTCTTCTAATAAGACACCCAGTGTATAACATGCCAATTTCGGTAGTAAAGTCAAAAACGGTTGACGAAAAAGAACAAACTTTAGCTCTAAAGGGAAAGATCTGTTGTCATCTGGGAAACATATATCCTTTAGCGGTCCATGAGATCGTTATCTCGACCGTAGAACTTCTGTAGTGATGACTGCCAAGTTATGGGTAACATACCCTATTTGTATTATACAAGGTCAAGATTATCCTTAAATTGAGGACTGTTGATTGTAGGATCGAAATGTTTTTACCAGAAACTGAAATTAGATGACATCATATAATTGTTTTTCGATTTTTCAATTTGGGATTATCTTCACCTTATATACCAATATGAACTACAAAATATATCAAAACAAACGGAACTACTAATATACCATCATCAGTATCGGACGTGGATGCCATGGTTATGTTCAACACCCTACAGGAGTTTAACGTTTTAAATACCGAAATATTTTAAATGTAACTGTATTACAAATGAAAATAGAAATTTTTCAAGCAGATCCATGATTATTAGTTTCTTATTCACCTAACAGGACTTTCCACGTGCTTTGCGAAGGGTACTACGCATGAGCAGTCAGATCATACTTGGAACTTGTCTCCTTTCAGAGGTGGCCATGCAAGGATCATTGTGACCAAGTTTAGTTCTACTTGAAATAGTAGCTTCAGATATCTTTGAATTAGTTTTCCAAGGGTACAATATTAAACTAAGCTTCTCTCAAGCGGTCATCGTCCTATGAAATACCTTTTTTCGGAAGATACCACCTAAAGACATTACGACTAAGCTTTGTTCTATTCGGAGTAATAGTTTCTGAGAAGATCGTTTTTAGTGTTTTCCTCTAGTCGTCATCGATGAATTACGGACCTTGGTACAATACCACTTTTAGAAGGGACAAGCGAAGGACCATTGTGATTAAATTTTATTCCAATTCAGCTAGCCTTGAGGTTGTGTGTGTTTTCCAAAGGGTCAATGTTATAGTGGCTTCCATCTGGCGGCCATCTTCAATGAGATACAGACCTGCCTGAGGTACAAAGTAAAGACCATTCATATTTTGGTTCTAATATAACCCAGTGGTTTCTTGAATCTTTTAATGTGTTTACCTGGGGTGCTTTCCCTGGCGGCCATCTTGGATGAGGAATGGACCTGCCTGATATATTTAAGGACCATTGTGACTTAGTTTGATTCTAGATTGGCCAATAGTTACAGAGGATCTGAAATTATGCTATATTCCCTGATTGCGGCCATTTTGGACGAGGTACCGATTTCTCGGATACCCTTTTCGAGGGGACCACGTAAAAACCATTGTGACTTTAGCTCTTTTCAAAAAGTGTTGCTATCTTTTCCTGGATTTGAAATCTCCCATCAAATGGAGGTACCAACACTCTTAGCTTCCGGTTATCACTCGTACGGTTGTCTAACAATACACAAGTTAAACCCTGAATTTCATGCATTTTAATTATAACAAAATTAGTGCAATGTCACAGTAAACCACAATAAACAATGACATTGTAATCTAAATATGAACAGTTTAATGAACTGTGTTCAGGATGAACATCACTTTGGTGTTGGGTTGATAACCGGAACTGTTTATTTGTATTTAAATGCCGAAACCGAAGTGCGGACCAAATGATTTCTTGAAAAGGCCTATAGGTTTGATTCTAAATTAGCAAGTATTTTCAGAGAAGAAGATCTATGAATATGTTTACCAAACGTTCCAGTTGTACACTATTAAAACCCCTGCCGACTATCTTGGATGAATTGCGGACCTATCGGACATGAATTTGAAAGGGAACCCCATTGTTAAACTGCTTGCTTTCAATATACCAAAAGGTTTCAGAGGAGATCTTTGAATGAAATATTAACGTCGGAGGGACGAAAGACGCCAAGTGATAGGAAAAGCTCACCTTGGGTTAAAGGCGTTCAACTGCGTGAGCTAATTGATGACACGCACTCGGTCTCGCTCGAGCACATTTTTTCTCTTTTTTATTGGGATCCCATCAGTTTTTTAGTCCACATTTTCCCCTGACCTTTTTTATCATTATAATGGATCCTTACTTTTTTTTCAAAATTCCAACTAACCTCACCCCCAAAGAATAAATTGATGCTCTCTAAGATTCTTTAATTTGTAGTAAATCATTTGTACCCTTACAAACTTTGTATTTAATTAAATCTCTTAAAATCTTTATATGCATATGAATTTAAAATATGATTAACATTAATTAAGTGCCTCTCCATCCAGTCAGTAAAAAGGGGAGTATTTCGAGTTGACTTCTGCAGGCGTTGGGGTCAATTTTTGCCCAAATTCTGTAGGAAGTTAAATATTCCCCCACCCCCAAAAAGGGTTCCAACACCTGGCACCCACTATTGATCGTTCATTATCCACTGATAGTCATTTATTTCATTGGCGGATCCACAGGGGTAGGGGGTCAGCGGGTTATACCCACTTCTTTGGAGAATCATGTATTTTTTAATGAATATCTTGATGATTTACCAAGAAATCCCCAAAACTTTTCGTGCCTCGTTCCGTACGTCGAAATTTCATTTCACTTCTAATTTGAACCCCCTTTTTTAAATTGCCTGGATCCGCCCCTGTATTTATAAACTAAGTTTCAGGACAAAAAATAACAGCAATCAGTCATCACACCATAAGAAACATTGAAACAAAGTTTTAATAAATCCATTTTGTGGTTCTCTAAATGACTTTTGTGTGCATTTTAATACAGCCCAATGCTAATCTAAGTTTCCAGCTGCCCGCAATTTTGAGTAACTATCGCCGCCAAATTAAAAGCACCTCATCAGCATATTATAAGAACCATTGCCAGGTTTGGTTCATTCAGCCGACCTCTAGAAGAAAATTTTGACAAGTATATCACATTGCGGCCATTTTTTATTAGAGAAAGGTGCAAGTTTAATATAAATCCTTGTCGCGATTTTCTAGAAGTAGATCGAAATGAATAAGTTACGACGGACGGACGACGGACGCAAACTGAATCCATACAGCAATGAATTCCCTGGAAGATCACTGAACAAAAAAGTTACGACGGACGAACGACGGACGCACTATGGTTTCTTCAGCTCGCCCTGGCAAAGCGAGGTGAGCCTTTGAAGAAAATTAACTTCTTAGAAAGACAATATCATAGGAAGAGATCGAAACGAAGATTCTATTATGGAAAGAAAAGCACCAGAGATAATTATCGGGAACACCTGGATTTGGTGTGAAGTAGATTCGATCGTAAGGTTAAAGGTCCCCTTTTCAGTTAAATGTTAAACCTATGGGAAATTTGTGTAAAACCCCCAACCTTAACGGCTTGTTTGTTTATTCAAAAAAATTATCTGCAAATTATTGAGATAGCTACCATTATTTTATGCTAGTATTAACAAATTTAATGATTTTGCAGAAAAAATATTGAAAATATTGTGGTAGCTGGATGTTTCCTTGGACAAAAATGTGGTCAATACCGAAATTACTGTGAATTTTTATTTGAATGATTTGCCTTTTTTTACATTGTTTATCATAAATTTTTCATTTATTTGTTGGTGATACTTGCAACGAATGGTAGCTTTGTATGCATAAACGAAATAGTTATCTGCAAACGAAGTTTGGTGAAGAACCAACAAGCCGTAAAGGCTGGGGATTTTACATAAAATTCCCATATGTTTAACACTGAACTGAAAAAAAGGTCTTTAACCTTAACACTGAACTGGAAAAGTTGTATTTAACCTTAATCTTCAGAATTAAAACTTTAGAACGACATTTTTGTGTCACGAACAATAACTATTGGGAACAATTATACTATAAACCGTTGTATGGAATTTGTATCGGGTTGGTAGTAAGAGAACAAACGGGTTCGGGTAAAAGAAAAAAAACAAAAAAGTAAAATTAATTCGAGATAGGAAGTACATGTAGATTAAGTTTTTTTCCGAGGGCCCAACATTTCATCACAGTTCCAATAGGTCATGTGATAATCTTTATGCATGAAACTTACAGATATGGCGAGGAGGATAGCTTTGAATAACCTTTAAAGCATTCAAGTTCATCTGAGCAGCTTGAGCAGGAGTCTTTAGCATACGCCGTGTGGGTCTATGGATATGTGTGAAATCGAAGTTTTTCACCCTAAGCAGCTTCAGTTGGTACCATTCCATATTTTTTTTGGTATTTTTTCACTTACGTAGCAGGCACTACTAAAGGGACGGCCATTTGATTTTCAGAAGGTTTGGGAGATTCTCTAAATAGATAATTTAATCATAATCTTGGTGCCGGTCAAAATAAATATTCTGATGATACTTGTTACGAAAATAAATAATTTCATTTTGTTCTGAGTAGAAACCGTTCTGAGGAAAATACAAAAAAATAATTTGAAGTGACATCTTATATAATAAGTACTTTGTAATAGAGATTGACGTGGTAATAAATTATTTTTTTTCAACCAAAATTTACAATGCCCTCCCCGACAATTATCTCAATATCCGTGGAAACACAAGCTATTTTATTTCCAAACACTCAGAATCGGTTAAGTACACTTGCAACTCAAAATTGTTGTAAACAAGTTCTTTTAAAACAGGCGACAATATGTGCCGAAAATGTACTACACATATTGTCGCCGGCGACAATATGTGTAGGCGACAATATGTGCAGGGCGACAATATGTGCCGATACAGTTGCACATATTGTCGCCGGCGACAATATGTGCAGGGGCGACAATATGTGCCGTAACAAACCCCTTTTTTGCACCCTTTTAACCAGTCATCAAAAATTTTCTCATATTGTTCACTTATGTCCATCACTGCATGCCTAAGATCGGATAAGTCATCAAACTTCTGCCCACGGAGAAATGATTTAATATATGGAAATACTGCAAAATCCATTGGTGCTAGGTCTGGGCTATACGGAGGGTGTTTAAGACACTGAAATCCAAGTAAATCGATCTCTAGTTGAGTTTTTTGCGATGTATGTGCAGGGGCATTGTCCTGATGTAGGATTACATTGTCCAAATTAGCAGCCAAATAAGGTCTTTTCTTTCTAAGGCCTGTACTAAATCTCGACGAAGAACCTAACAAAACAAATGGGCACTTTTAATTCACTGGATTAGGTTAACATTAGGTAACTGGATTAGGTTAACATTAGGTAACTTTTAGAGTATTTTAAGAAAAAATAATTAGTGTTTCATTTTAAACTATTTATTTTCGGGATATAAATAATAAATAAAATAAAATAAAATAAATGGTATGATGTAAGTAACCTTAGAATAATATTCAAAATTTACAGTCTGGCCTCTGGGAACGGCGTGGGTCAGTATCATTCCTTTCCTGTCCATAAAGAGAATAAACATATTTTTGCCGAGAGATTTTGTTATTTTTGCCTTTTTAGGTGGTGGTGAGTCCAAGTTTTTCCACTGACTTGATTGTTGCTTTGTTTCTGGGTCATAATAATGGAACCAACTCTCGTCCGTTGTAATGATCCTGTCGAGGAACCTAACGCCGCCGCGTTCAGCTTTTCTCAAAAAT
>MJUU01015126.1:9721-25115 GCA_002080025.1 Modiolus philippinarum | reverse complement strand
CTTTAAAAATTCTCAAACAGGTTTAATTTGTTAACGGACCTTGTGTACGAGACAAAGCTTAACCTTTTATCCATGAGAATTTCATATATTTTTGTAAATAGATAATTTATGATATAATCTACTGGTTACAACGAAAAAATGTGAATGTCACCATGCCTTTAACCCAGATATTTTACAAAGTGTCCTGATTAAACATTATTTTTAAACGCCCGTCTAATGACGGTCGTATTGTGGTATACCAATGTCCGATTGTCCGTCCGTCCGTCCTTCCGCCTGTCTGTCCGTCCGTTTCATATGTCGCGCTCTAACTTGATAACCATTTGGCCAATTCACTTCAAATTTTGCAGAGTTATTGGGTATGATGGCCTTAAGATCTGTATACTTTTTCGGGAAAATTCAATTTTTCTTGTAGGAGTTATGGGACTTTATTCGTCAATTTTAAGGCAATTTTTTACATGTCATGCTCTAACTCGACAAACCTTTAGCCGATTCACTTCAAACTTTGCAGAGGTATTGGGTATGATGGCCTCACGATCTGTATACTTTTTCGGGAAAATTCAATTTTTCTTGTAGGAGTTATGGGACTTTATTCGTCAATTTTAAGGCAATTTTTTACATGTCGTGCTCTAACTCGACAACCCTTTGGTCGATTCACTTCAAACTTTGTAGAGGTATTGGGTATGATGGATTCACGATCTGTATACTTTTTCGTGAAAATTTGATTTTTCTTGTAGGAGTTATGGGACTTTAATTGTCAATTTTAAGGCAATTGTTTACATGTTGCGCTCAAACTTGACAACTCTTTGACCAATTCACTTCGAACTTTGTAAAGATATTGGGTATGATGGCCTCATGATCTGTATACTTTTTCGTGAAATTTCGATTTTCTTGCAAGAGTTATGAGACTTTATTTTTCAAATTTAAGGCAATTTTATACATAATGCACTCTAACTGATTAATAGTTTGATCAGCTCACTTCAAACTTTGCAGATTGATTTATTAAAGAGATATCATGTTTAATTGGGCAGTTATAGGTATATTCTAAATTGAGAACCACATTCTTTAATCACTTAAAGTTTTGAAGGGGTGACGACGGGCGTATCACGCGACTTGGCGCAGCTGTTTATTTGGAAAAGGGAGCTAATTTGCGGCAAAGTGGGCGAAATATGAAGTTTCACATCTGTCATTCAATTATTATGTCACAATGGAAAAGCCCTCAAATTACTATTCCGTCCTGAAAATTAAACCTACCCCGTATCCGACTCTTTATTTTTAAATGTGTGATTGGATTGCGCAGCACATCAGTGTCTATCTACCTTAATTAAATTTTTATTATGTCTTTTTCCAGGAAATACTAACAATGACAGCTATAAAGCATACATTACACAGAGATGTATTCCTGCCAAATGATGAACAATTAGTGTGCTTTGTTCATGTAACAAAAGTTGGTCGGAAGAAGAAAAATAGTTTTCTTTGTGCTGTTTGTAAGTAGAATATATCAGTCGCTATGACCTTTCGTTAAATGATGCCAGCAGAATATGAACCTGACCTGATTATGATTTGATGTGGATCAAATTTTTTTTATATGCCCTCTTCAGCATTGATAACTTCTAATTCAACTACACCTTTTTTGCATCAATCTTGGCTGGTTTTTTGGCATTAATCTTGGCTGGAACGCTGTAATGTACATTGATAAACTAGTTCTAGTCCTAAATATAGTTGAAATATTGTTGATTTGATGTTTGGTTATTGTCAGCCAATCAATGATAGATACTTTGAGTCTGAAGTTTCAGCTGGAATTTCATGAAGTTATATGACTGAAAGCTTAATGTACAAATTAAAATTCATGGAAGTTTTTGGCTGCAAATCCCCTATGGTAATATTTATAGCATTATGCGAGAAACTCTCCTATTGTAATAAAATATATAACCCTTATAACAGGCCAGCTTGTACTGATATCTGTAAATTTAAAACAGACAGATCTGTTAGTACATTTCATGTACCTGCTCAAAGGCTTGCTATAGAAAAAGGAAAATATAGTGATAAGAAATGAGAAATGAGTGCTTTTGTTTGTTGTGTAATAGTAGGGGGTTCAGGCGATTTTTAAAGAAAATACCTAGGATTAATTTTTTTGGTGTGAATCTAATCACTGGAGTGTCGAAGTACAAAAAAGTCAAGAAAACTTACCTACAATGTTTAGTCTAGCAGGGCAAGACTCTCAAAAACGTAAAATTTGCCTTATTTTGTAACCGGCCGACAGCTGATTTCGACAACCTATATCCCGAACCAGTGAAATTCCATGTTCATGTTTGACGTATTATCTGTTTACACTATACATGAACAGGGCGCCCAAAGCCAAATAACCAAAAAATACCACGTGACTGGGGCCCTCAAGGTCATTTGTGACGTTTCCCATTATAAGTCTATGGAGACTTCTTTCATCATATACATGTTCCGTGACCTTTCGGACTTATGAAAAAAAAAAAAAAAGGAAATTCTGCCTAAAATATCTTGCAAATACATTATCTCTTAGGTTTATGTAATATTAAGGCTGTATGTTTAGTTATGCGGCAACAGGACACGTTTAATCTAAGGGGGAAATTCCCCGGTGTGAAAAATTCTGTCAAATTTTTAGTGGGAAAATGTGGTACCGAACTTTCAGCTACCATTACTCTGCACATTGTCTTCAGAACTTTCTGACTTTTTGTCACTTTGTTAACAATCATATTGCCTATTAAGAGATAGATTTATTTTCCTGATTGGAATTATCGTTTGGCCAGGAGTCTCTGTTCTATAAAGTGCTGAATTTCGCATGAAAACGTTGATGATTTTGAGGAAAATTTCGAAAATTACCCTGAAAGCTCGACACCACAGAGAAAAACTGTAGCACCAAGGTCCAATATTTTTTATATCTGTGTTATATGGGACAGTGTCTTTCAAACTAGCACTTTTTTATTCCAAGTTTTAGTATCTGGGTAGCTTTGATACCTGTGGTCCTGAAATTTGCTTTTTTTCAACACTGTTTTTGAGCGTCTTTTTTTCAACATTGTTTTACAAGTATACCAATTGCACTGGTCATAAATTATCACGCAAATTTAAATAGCCTAAATAGTCCTCTCTCAGTATATAATAATACCATAAAGCTACTATTTGTAGTTTTCCATGGAAATGCATCGCAATTAGCCTTTGCCGGTAAAATTTAAGCTAAAAATCGGACCATCACATTTCAAAATGAGTAAAGGGTACCCTTCTTTGTGACGTCATAACTCTTGACTCAAAAATCCGAGAGCAATAATTCTGGTGTCATTTAAAAGAGCAAGGATGGCACTTTCTTTTGATACTTTACATTGGACTCCATATAATACTGGTAGCTGGCAATCTTGGATTTCCGTTGTATGGAAATTCCCATAGGTTACAAGTTAAATCGGAACAACTGAACCCCCTACTAGGGGGTAACCCCCTACCAGGGGGTTCAGGTGATTTTTAAAGAAAAAACCTAGGATTAATTTTTTGGTGTGAATCTAATCACTAGAGTGCCCGAAGTACAAAAAAGCCAAGAAAACTCACCTACAATGTTTAGTCTAGCAGGGCGAGACTCTCAAAAACGGAAAATTTGCCTTATTTTGTAACTGGCCGACAGCTGATTTCGACAACCTATATCCTGAACCAGTGAAATTCCATGTGCGTGTTTGACGTATTATCTGTTTACACTATACATGAACAGGGCACCCAAAGCCAAATAACCAAAAAATACCACATGACTGGGGCCCTCAAGGTCATTTGTGACGTTTCCCATTATAAGTCTATGGAGACTTCTTTCATCATATACATGTTCCGTGACCTTTCGGACTTATAAAAAAAAAAAAAAAAAGGAAATTCTGCCTAAAATATCTTGCATATACATTTTCTCTTAGGCTTATGTAATATTAAGGCTGTATGTTTAGTTATGCGGCAACAGGACACATTTAATCTAAGGGGGAAATTCCCCGGTGTGAAAAATTCTGTCAAATTTGTAGTGGGAAAATGTGGTACCGAACTTTCAGCTACCATTACTGTGCACTTTGTCTTCAGAACTTTCCGACTTTTTGTCACTTTGTTTACAATTATATTGCCTATTAAGAGATAGATTTATTTTCCTGATTGGAATTATCGTTTGGCCAGGAGTCTCTGTTCTGTAAAGTGCTGAATTTTGCATGAAAACGTTGATGATTTTGAGGAAAATTTCGAAAATTACCCTGAAAGCTCGGCACCACAGAGAAAAACTGTAGCACCAAGGTCCAATATTTTTTTATATCTGTGTTATATGGGACAGTGTCTTTCAAACTAGCACTTTTTTATTCCAAGTTTTAGTATCTGGGTAGCTTTGATACCTGTGGTCCTGAAATTTGCTTTTTTTCGACACTGTTTTTGAGCGACCTATTTTTCAACATTGTTTTACAAGTATACCAGTTGCACTGGTCATAAATTATCACGCAAATTTAAATAGCCTAAATAGTCCTCTCTCAGTATATAATAATACCATAAAGCTACTATTTGTAGTTTTCTGTGGAAATGCATCGCAATTTGCCTTTGCCGGTAAAATTTAAGCTAAAAATCAGACCATCACATTTCAAAATGAGTAAAGGGTACCCTTCTTTGTGATGTCATAACTCTTGACTCAAAAATCCGAGAGCAATAATTCTGGTGTCATTTAAAAGAGCAAGGATGGCACTTTCTATTGATACCTTACATTGGACTCCATATAATACTGGTAGCTGGCAATCTTGGATTTCCGTTGTATGGAAATTTCCATAGGTTACAAGTTAAATCGGACCAACTGAACCCCCTAGTAAAAGTGTACATGTCCAAGATGAGTATCACTTTTTCTCGACATGCCCACAATATGCTCTTCAAAGGAAAGCATTCATTGAAATACTTAAAAAATGCTCCTTTCATGTTAGCTCATCAAATCCCCTTAACATGAAAAAATTTCCAATTTACATAATCATAATGCAAACAGTATTCTTAAAACAACTATTAATTTTATAAAAGAATTTTTGGAAATTAGAAACAAATATAAAATGAAATCAGATATATGTATTACTGCTGTCACACCATTAGTAATGTTAATTACAAATATTGACGTCTATTTATTTGCTGTCATATTGTTGTTATGTATACATGTATGCCTTCACCATTTAATGTAAAAAATGTGTTTGTTCTTCATGTTCTTGTCTATTGTCTATTTTACAAAATACATGTTATAGTCCATTGTGTATGACCTTATCGGTCTACTAGTTCCTATTGTGTAACCAATTTAACAATTTGAGTAAGCTGTACCTATTATTTTTTTGACCAACTGGTGTTGCTGGACTTCAACATATATTGGAAAAAGTTTTTGGTGGATTGCTTTTGTTAACTAATCAACACAATCAGGATCCTTTTGAATTGTCCAGCAATACTATTGTATATCAATCTGTTTTGTAATTTTGTTCTGTAACTTTTACAAATGTCTTGCTCCAAAGGTAAAACAAAATCAAAATTAGAGAGAAAAAAGTCAGTTATGTGTAACATGTTGTTCTTGTTGTTTTTAGTATTAACATACGCTCCAATACAACTAAGGGTAAACCAAGTTATGTGTAACATGTTGTTCTTATTATACCCCCGCTTGAAAAGTAGGGGGTATATAGTGATGAGGGTGTCCGTCCGTCCATCCGTCCGTCCGTTACACCTGAGGGTACCCATCTCTTATCCGCTACTCCTCCTGAACCAGCGAAAAGATTTTTTATGAAACTTTAACACAGTCTTTATGACATAATGTAGATTTGCACCTTCTATTTCAGAATTTGATTCGATTGATTTTAGGGGTTTCCCATGGCAAAACATGGACTTACATTACATTATAAGGGGGTACCCATCTCTTATCCGCTACTCCTCCTGAACTAGTGAAAAGATTTTCATGAAACTCTAACGCAGTCTTTATGACATAATGTAGATGTGCACCTTCTATTTCAGAATTAGATTGAATTGATTTTTGGGGTTTCTCATAGCAAAACATGGACTTAGCCATTACATTACAAGGGGGTACCCATCTCTTATCTGCTACTCCTCCTTAACCACTGAATAGATTTTCATGAGACTTTAACACAGTGTTTATGATATAATTTAGATGTGCACCTGTAAGCATACTTTCTTTCTGGCGTGCAGAATTTCCGGGTACATAAACACCTATTGTATTTCTACCTTGATATTTATTCCGTCACGGTCAGTACTCCATTGTGTGATTGGTCAATTTGATGTTGTGGATATTCTACACTAGTGCATTTTATCCCAAAGGAAGGAATACACAGGCTGGAATGAATCCACTGTTACACACCTCCTATTTCAGAATTTGATTTGATTGATTTTTGGGGTTTCCCGTAGCAAAACATGGACTTGGCCATTACATACTAGTGGGTACCGATCTCTTATCCGCTACTCCTCCTGAACCTCTGAATAGATTTTCATTTAACTTTAACACAGTCTTTATGACATACTGTAGATGTCCACCTCCTATTTCAGAATTTGATTTGAATGATTTTTAATTTCTGGAATCAAATGGGGGTGCCAGGGTATTTTTTAGTGAGCTTTGCTCACAGTTTTTCTAGTTGTTTTTAGTATCAACAGACACAACTCCTATACAACCAAGGGTATACCAAGTTAAGTGTAACATGTTGTTCTTATTAGGGCCCCGCGTTCAGATGCGGGTGCCCTATAGTTTTCACTTTGTCTGTCTGTCCGTCAACAATTTTTTCTGTCACAGATTTCTTGGCTCCTGCAGGAGGGAATGATTTGAAATTTGGTCTGAAGCTTGGAAATGACGAGTTGTATTGTGTAAGAAATTTTCAAGTTTGTCGGACATCCACTTCCTGTTTGCCGATACTTTGATTTTTTACTATAAATCATATTTTCCATCACAGATTTCTTGGCTCCTACTGGAGGGAATGATTTGAAATTTGGTCTGAAGGTTGGAAATGATAAGTTGTATCAGGGGGTCCAATCGAATAAGTAAGTGCAGCGTGTATTTTGGTAAGTGCTGCCAGAGATGGCTGACTTGCCCCGCTTCGGCAAGCAAAGGTCAGTAGTTGAGAGTGTCTTATCGTTGTATATTTACACGGTGTATTCTGTAAATATTGCGTTTCGGCTCTCCTTCCATTTGAAAACCGATACCTGTATTTACTTTAGTACAAATAACGCTTCCCAGAAAGCTATTGAAGGAAAACCAACGAGGGGTAGGTCAAAATTTTGAACACGCCAATTTGATCTTTGGAATTCTATATACATCCAACCCATTATATGTTACGTTTGTTGTATAAAATTGTTGCTTGTTGATGGGAAAACATGTAAAACATTAATTTTTCATAAGGTTGTATGTCGTTCTGTTTATTTTCGACATTACTTCAAATTTTGGTAAGTACAGTGCGGTGTACGCCAAAATTTTGGTCGGTGTCAGTTATTTTAAGGCTGTACGTCAGGGTTCAAAAAGTGACTCGTAGAATTTTGAGATATTTCCATGGATTAATTCATATCATTAGAGAATGCAAAAAATAAAATATAAATTGGGCCAAGGCTCATAATTTTTCGCCTTTTATTGTTGAAATGTTAAAAGAAATAATAATTTTCAAAAAGTTTCATCAGAAAGAATTTTGATTGATTTTACATTGTTAGACGTTGTTTTGCTCTATTTTTTTCAAACAAAACAAAAATGGGGTCATTGAGGTTATATTCAAATTATTTCATGAATTGACATGTTCCAAATTAATATCTTTGTCAAATATTTTTAAATAACTTCCTTCAGACACATATTATGTCTCGGTCTCAAGTTCATTTTCTCAATTTATTTTATAATACATTGTAAATACAAATATACTGATGTTATTAACATGTCGATATTTTTAAGAAATGGAACCATTGCTTTTGTTCCAAAAATAAGAATAGAAAAAAATTAAATATTTGTACCTTTTATATCAATTACACCATAAAAATGAATTCAAATGGTAGAAGACTCTCACACTTCCTTAAAGGAAAAAAATAAATAAGAAACATAAGTGTGCGAAAGTTGTATCAGAGACATATTGATTTATATGGCTCTGGTTGTATAAGCCAGTATAGATTATTTCTAAATATTTAAAAAACAAACAAAAAGCAAAATACAAAACAAACAAACAAAAAACTTCTGAAATTTTACTAGAGGTAATAAAGACCTACATCAATATTAATAACGTTATTACACTGTAGCCAGAGAGGAGAGATTACTGTTACTGCACTATATCTTCTATTTACTGGTAAGTACTGATGAGCTCCATCACATTACAAATATTTAATTAGTTAACTAAAAAAATATAGTTTTCCATTGAAAAAAAAAAAAAATTAAAAAAATCCGCTGAAAAACAGTGGTAACGTATTAACGTATTAGAGTAATAAATTGTATTTCCGAATAAGTCTAAAGTTAAATATGTTCCATTAAATACCAAAGCAATAAAATCGAAAACATGTCTATATCGACTGCTTGCCTAGTTCCCACTTTAATTCTTTTATTTAGGGGAACTGCTCCAAATTTGACATAAAAGCTTCCCAGCATAAAACTGTAGTAGGAGTTGTGCCAACAAACCATGTACCATACATTTGACAGAACGGACAGATAAACAACGGCAATTCAATTTGCCACCGAATTTTCGTTGCAGGACCATACAAAATTATGCAGCTCTGTAGGCACTTTTAGAAATACGATACGGATAGTACTATAAAATATCAAATCATTTATCAGAAAACACTCTCGAATGAAACACTAAGATTTGCTCCATCAGTTACTTAGATTGCAAATTTACCGGCACTGAACAGCTTAGAATGAATTTATTATAATATTTTTATGAAGGTGTTCGTCAAGGTGAAATTATCAATCCTAATATGTTCTTTGTCTATTTATGATAATTGTTGAAAATGATTTTGAATTCAGAATAAAGATAAAATCTGGTTATTTAGTCTATGCTTATATCATACAAATAATCACCAAACATCAAACAAAAAATTCTTTTAAATGTGTTTCTAATGAGGTAATAATGTTAGACGAATTTTACAAATAGCAGCAATCCTTCATCAAATATGGACCTGTCAGATACCTCTGTTGAAGGATTTGTCTAAGGACTATCTTAACCTAGTTTTGTTTGAATTAGTTGTTTGAGAGAAAAGTTATATTCAATGATTAGATATGCTGAGCATGATCTTGATATTCCGGACATTAGTTGATGCCAATTAACCTATTAAAGTATGCTAATCACAAGCAGTCATAAGCAGATAAAATATATAAGGATTGTATGCTAATCACAAGCAGTCATAAGCAGATAAAATATATAAGGATCGATTATACCATCGTAAGTGTGTAATCAAACCTATATCCTTGGGATCTATTTATGATAATTGCCGATCATGAGTATTAATTCAGTGTCAAGATAATATCAGGTTACTTAGTCTATGTTTATATCTTTAAGATAATAACCAGAGAAAAGTCTTTTTAAAAACGTATTTCCATATGTTACAATGTTAAACTAATCTCCCAGTTCGCAGCTATTGATGAAATGCCTTACATGCCAGCTACCTTTGATGAAGGGTCCATGTGATACCCATTGTGGTCATGTTTGCTTTCAGTTAGTTGTTTGAAAGGCCGACAGTGAGGTCCTTAGCACGTATTTAATTTGACGTAGGTGTGTATCAAGGCAAAATATATTTTTGTCTATTTAAGTTGACTGCTGATCTTGATTTTGAATTCAAACTTAAAATAATGTCAGATTTATACTAAGTCCCAGCAAATGTTGGTGAAATACAAACATTTGTTCACGTTAAGAGCCCATCTAAGGACCATTGTGACAAAATTTAGATTCCAATTGGCTGTATTAAAAACCCTTATAATGTATTTAATTCGATGTCAGGTGTTCCTCAGGGTGATATAATCGAACCTTTTATATTTTTTTGCATATTTTTCATGAATCTGTACTAAAGTTAAAATCAGATTACTTCATTTGTGCTCATATCTTAGAATAATCAGCAGACAAAATAAAACATTTGAACGAGTTTCCAAAGGTCACAATTTTAAACTAAGCTCTCGTTTCACAGTTATCTTTGGTGAAGTGCATACATGTCAAATACCTATATTAAAGGGCAAATCAAAGTACAATTAAGAACAAGTTTAGTTCAATTTTTTTGAAAGACCGACCATAAAACAGTTATAATGTATTTAATTCGATGTAGGTGTGTAGCAGGGCAAATATATTTGATCATATTTTTGTCTATTTAAGTTGACTGCTTATGATGATTTTGAATTCAGACTTTTTTTTGTAATTCTTTATTTTTGAAACTGAAAACATCAGGAACATATAAATAGAACACTAAAATATTGACAGTTCATATATCAAAATAAATGTATGCATTACAGACAGACAGAAAACAAATATTCTGTATGAATATTACTGCTATGTAATTTATTTAAATGTTTTGGCTCTATCTGCACTGATGAGACATAAGTCGTCGAAATGCACATATGCCGAAAATAAATTAACAGTCACTTCGGTATTTTGTTATTTGTAAATTAGCTTTCTTTAACTTTGTTTTTGAGTTCATCCACTGAAAAAACCTTCCAAGGGCAACCATTTTTTATTAATAAAATTTCTTTGCGCAGAGGTTAGGAACAGCCTAGATTTCTTTTCAATATACATATAATATTTCAAAAATTCTATTCCACCTTTGTGCATGGTAAATTATTTTTTGATATATATGTATAGATAATATTTAAAAATCAAAATAATATTCTATATTGTACAGTCTTGCTTCGTGTCAGCCCCAATACCAAGAAGTACATTATTTTGTGGATTCAGACTTAAGATTATGCCAGGTTACTAAGTCGAAGCAATCTTTAAATTGGTGAAATGCAAACCTGTCAAAAAGTCTTGCTCAAGTTTAGAGCCCATCGAAGGACCGCATTGTGGCCAAATTTGGATTATATAATAGGTTGTTTTAAAAGCCGGCGATAAAACCATTAGAATGTATTCAATTCGATGTAGGTGTTCCTCAGGGTGATATAATCGAACCTAATAGATTTTTGTAAATTTATTATCATTGAATCTAGACTAAAGTTAAAATCAGATTACTTCGTTTGTGCTTATACATGTATCTTAAAATAAGACAAGATAAAACCTGTGAATGATAAATTAAGCTCTCGTATCACGGTAATCTTTGGTGAAATGTGGACCTGCCAAATACCTCTGTTGAAGAGCCCATCTAAGGACCATTATGAACAAGTTTAGTTCCAATAGGTTGTTTCAAAGGCCGACGAAAACTCTTGCAATGTATTTTATTCGATGTAGGCGTGCGACAAGGTGATAAAATCTATTATATCATTTTTATTGTCTATTTATGTTCATTGATTATGATTTTGGATTAAGACTAAAGTTGATTTCAGGTAACGTAAATCTTGAAAATAAGCACTGGCTATCACAAAAATTCATCTGTCGGGAGTGTAAAAAAATCTGTTAAAGTTATTGAAAAAAATGAAATAAATGAATTCAACAAAACATTTTCCTATCTACTACCGATTTCACTGCGTATTGCAGATTTTACCTTAGTTGGAGGGTATACTAAACAAATGTCTACCCAAGGAACAGGAGATCTCGATAAACTATTATGGGAGGTCAGAACCTTGGTTTAAAATGATCTAATTGTTAAGAGTCGGCGATAAAACCATTAGAATGAGTTAATTGCATTCCTTTTCTGTTTTTTGTAACCTTACGATAACCTTGATATAACAGAGCAGAATTGGAAATCAAAGATTTTGTAAATCATGATTTCATGGAAGATGGTGAACACTCATCTTCTTTTTCATGAAAAAAAAATTATAAGGAAAGGAATTTTTTATTCTGATTAACAATATAAGGGAAAAAAATGAAACTGTTTCTACATTTTTCTACAACATGCCCAGATTTAAGTTGTTATTTTTTTTATCATTTCGCAAAAGAAGTTTTCATAATTCATAATAATTTTGGCGACGGTGTGGTGAGGTCACTTTAAAGAATAACAAGCAAGAAACCTTTGATTTTCACTCTGTTAAAACTCGTAAATGAACCTAAGTCCTTTGTTATGTATAAGCTCGATATTTTCCAACTTGATTCACAGCAGATTTGAACACTTACAGTTTTACTATTCAATAATCAATAAAGGATATGGAGAAAACAAACGCACATGAGACAAACTCTCTACTTTTGCATTTAACATGAAGGAACTAATTCTTCTTGCCAAAGATAAAACTTTCCATTTGCAGTTATGGACTTTTTTACACATATTTGACGCGATTCGATATTTGACATAATACAAATATATGCTTCATTCTGTTGTTCTCTTTGTTCTTTCTCATTCATTTTCTATATTCTGGAACAAAATACGACAATGCTGTCACTTTCTGCAGGTTAAATGTTCGGCAAAAAACTTTTTTCTTAGGAAAAATATGATAAAAGATGCAGATATCTTTTGTTATAATATTTCCATAGAATTGGAATATATTGCACTTACCAATTTGGCGTACACCGCACTGCACTTACCAAAATTTGAAGTAATGTCGAAAATAAACTAAACGACAAACAACCTTATGAAAAATGAATCTTTGACATGTTTTCCAACCATCAAGCAACAATTATATACTACAAACGTAACATATTATGGGTTAGATGTATAGAAATCCAAAGTTGAAATTGGCGTGTTCAAAATTTTGACCTACCCCACATCGGTTTTCCTTCAATAGCTTTCTGGAAAACGTTATTTGTACTAAAGTAAATACATGTATCGGTTTTCAAATGGAAGGAGAGCCGAAACGCAATATTTACAGAATACGCCGTGTAAATATACAACGATAAGACACTCTCAACCTTTGCTTGCCGAAGCGGGGCAAGTCAGCCATCTTTGGCAGCACTTACCAAAATACACGCTGCACTTACCACTTTGATTGGACCCCCTGTGTATTGTGTAAGCAATTTTCAAGTTTGTCAGACATCCACTTCCTGTTTGCCGACACTTTGATTTTTTACTATTAATCAAATTTTCCGTCGCAGATTTCTTGGCTCCTACTGGAGGGAATGATTTGAAATTTGGTCTACAGTTTGGAAATGATGAGTTGTATTGTGTAAGCAATTTTCAAGTTTGTCAGACATCCACTTTCTGTTTGCCGATACTTTGATTTTTTACTATAAATCAAATTTTCTGTCAAAGATTTCTTGGCTTCTACTGGAGGGAATGATTTGAAAATTGGTCTGAAGGTTGGAAATGATGAGTTGTATTGTGTAAGCAATTTTCAAGTTTGTCAGACATCCACTTCCTGTTTGCCGGCACTTTAATTTTTTACTATAATTCAATTTTCTGTCACAGATTTCTTGGCTTCTACTGGACGGAATGATTTGAAATTTGGTCTGAAGTTCGGAAATGATGAGTTGTATTGTGTAAGCAATTTTCAAGTTTGTTGGACATCCACTTCCTGTTTGCCAATACTTTGATTTTTTACAATAACAAATATGTCCGTCAAAGATTTCTTGGCTTTCACTTGAGGGAATGATTTGAAATTTGTGTTGAAGCTTGGAAATGATGAGTTGCATTGTGTAAGCAATTTTCAAGTTTGTCGGGTGCCCACTTCCTCTTTGCCGATACTTTGATTTTTTACTATAAATCAAATTTTCCGTCACAGATTTCTCGACTTTTACTTGAGGGAATTATTTGAAATTTAGTCTGAAGCTTGGAAATGATGAGTTGTATTGTATACGGGGTTTTCAAGTTTGTAAAAGGTCCACTTATTGCTTGCCAATTCTTCGACTTTTTACTGTTAACCAAATTTTCATCATAAGATTTATTAACTTTTATTGGCTTAAATGATTGTAGCTAAGAAATGATAGGGTTTGGTAAAACTTCAAGAAATCACTATATCCAGCAAATTACTGTATCAACACATTTGTGTGTCAAACAGAATTTGAATCCACACTTACCTGAAATTGACTTTTGCCCCAAGTTTCAGGATTGAAATTGCGGGGCACTTCCAAAAACGCCAGTTTTCTGTATCTAGTTGTTTTTAGTATCAACAGACATGACTCCTATACAACCAAGGGTAAACCAAGTTAAATGTAACATGTTGTTCTTGTTGTTTTTAGTATCAACAGACACAACTCCTATACAACCAAGGGTATACCAAGTTATGTGTAACATGTTGTTCTTCTTGTTTTTAGTATCAACAGACACAACCCCTATACAACCAAGGGTATACCAAGTTATGTGTAACATGTTCTTGTTGTTTTTAGTATCAACAGACACAACTGCTACACAACCAAGGGTATACCAAGTTATGTGTAACATGTTGTTCTTGTTGCTTTTAGTATCAACAGACATGACTCCTATACAACCAAGGGTATACCAAGTTATGTGTAACATGTTGTTCTTGTTATTTTTAGTATCAACAGACAAGACTCCTATACAACCAAGGGTATACCAAGTTATGTGTAACATGTTGTTCTTGTTGTTTTTAGTATCAACAGACACAACTCCTATACAACCAAGGGTATACCAAGTTAAATGTAACATGTTGTTCTTGTTGTTTTTAGTATCAACAGACACAACTGCTACACAACCAAGGGTATACCAAGTTATGTGTAACATGTTGTTCTTGTTGTTTTTAGTATCAACAGACAAGACTCCTATACAACCAAGGGTATACCAAGTTATGTGTAACATGTTGTTCTTGCTGTTTTTAGTATCAACAGACACGACTCCTATACAACCAAGGGTATACCAAGTTAAATGTAACATGTTGTTCTTGTTGTTTTTAGTATCAACAGACACAACCCCTATACAACCAAGGGTATACCAATGTTATGTGTAACATGTTGTTCTTGTTGTTTTTAGTATCAACAGACACAACTCCTATACAACCAAGGGTATACCAAGTTATGTGTAACATGTTGTTCTTGTTGTTTTTAGTATCAACAGACACAACCCCTATACAACAAAGGGTATACCAAGTTATGTGTAACATGTTGTTCTTGTTTTTAGTATCAACAGACACAACTCCTATACAACCAAGGGTATACCAAGTTATGTGTAACATGTTGTTCTTGTTGTTTTAGTATCAACAGACACGACTCCTATACAACCAAGGATATACCAAGTTATGTGTAACATGTTGTTCTTGTTGTTTTTAGTATCAACAGACACAACCCCTATACAACCAAGGGTATACCAATTTATGTGTAACATATTGTTCTTGTTGTTTTTAGTATCAACAAACACAACTGCTACACAACCAAGGGTATACCAAGTTATGTGTAACATGTTGTTCTTGTTGTTTTTAGTATCAACA
>MJUU01015125.1:66594-81094 GCA_002080025.1 Modiolus philippinarum | reverse complement strand
AAAAAAAAAAAAAAACTATTACAATTTCAAAAATTGTTTTTTTAGACAATGTTCAAAACGTAAGACAAGCTAAAAAATTTAGAAATGACTTTATCCTGGCGTGAGACCTTTTGAAATAATACTTAGTATACCACACACGGCGCTGTCTTCATTATATTAATATTTTTTAAAATAAAAGTCAATACTTATAACGAGCAAATCCATATTTATGGAACGGGAATCACTGTTCTGACGACCATAACACCTCTCAGAGGTATAACCTAAATATGTGAGTAGATCTTTTATTTTCAAAGCTTTCAAATTATTTTGAAACATTCTGCAAGCTGCTGTCTATCATTGTCGTGGAAGAAATGACTTAATACCGAAGTTACTGAAACGGAATAATAGAATGATTATGATTTTTTTTTGGTGTTTGGTGTTTACAAGTGCAAAAGTTGTTGACATATATATTTCGGGGGGAGTCAACACATTTATTCACATTTTAGGATTTTCTAACTAATCTTTTAATTTTTAAGACCTTCTTCAAATCAATGTGCTTATTTTTGAGTTACAAGCATTTTAAACTTTGGGGAAAACTGGAACTTTACATTTGCCTTTGATTTAGAAATCTGCTATAAACTAAGTTTAAAAAAAAGAAAAACTTATACTGTTAAACGTTTCCATTGTATGCTACTGACCCAAACCCCCCACCCCAAGGTCAGACTGTCCGGTAAATTGCTGTTTTCCTCATAGTTTGTCCTAAAAGAAAATTATAGTGGAACAGGATATTGTGTAGATACCAAAACCAATACGCAATTTTTATTTTAAAATATACATGTACATTTTTGTAAGTGTGCTTTGATTTCAATATCGAAATTTTATAAAGGTATGATATGGTTTTGTGTACTTATTTTCATAACGATCCAAATCTGCTATAATTTCTTTTTTTTATTTAGTTCTTTAATCATTGTTATTATGTCAAAATTTGTAGGCTGTTGTTAAGTTGGAATGATCGAATTGGTCATGGGGATGGCATCGGCTGTTTTCGTAATTGCAAATAACAAAATACCGAGGTTACTGTGAATTTAGGTTCTGCATATGTCTGTGCAGATCAAACCGAAACATGTGTATATCCATAGCTTAGGACGGAGCTATGCAAATGAAAATAGTCCTGAGTTTTTAACAAAATTTTCTTTAATTTTGATATCGCAAGTTTTCGAATAAAATCTTGTTCTGGTCCAGCCGAGAAGTACTGGCTACTGGGGTGGTGAATACCCTGGGGACAAAGAGTCTACCAGCAGTGGCATCGGCCTTGTGGTGACAAATAACAAAATACCGACGTTACTGTGAATTTAGGTTCTGCATATGCACATTTCGAAAACATATGTCTCATCAGTGCAGATCAAACCAAAAAATGTGGATATCCATCAACCGAAATATGTGTAAAACTAATAGAGAACAAATCACCAATAGGATCTAAATAGGAAAGCCAACATCAGCTAAGAACAGAGCTATGTAAATGAAATGTACTAAAATTTTGTGAGTAATCATAGTCATAAAAATGCAAAAAACTATTTTGCTACGCAATGATGCAGGTGTCTATTTCGTTAACATTCGGTTGCACTTTTTCTGGAAACTGACACGAGATATTTTTCATGATTGACCAATCGCCAACTGAAACAAAGTTATAACACACATATTAGTTAATGTTTCGATAAATTATCGATCAGGAGGTATTTAAAAGATGAGTGGCAATAAGACCCATATTTGGCCCAAAAAATCAAGTTGTTTAAAATAGTGTGATATTTATGGGAAATATTAACTATTACATCTGGCTACAAACAAAACATATAATAATACGAATTCCTTTCATTTTGACGTTATTGTGACATCACAAGGAGCCGTCTTTTTGAAAGAAAATCAGAAAATCTGCAATTTTGAATGTTCTCAAAGCAAATTTTCTTTAAGTGAACATGGGGCACATGCAATCAACAACTTCAAACTTTCAGAAATGATGTATTTCACCATTTTACACATTTTGACTAAATATGAAGTTGTTATTCAGATGTGCCCATATTTTTCAAAGCACAAAAATGTGCAAAACACAGCAAATATCTATGAAATTCTGACTATTTCCAAAAATATAGCTTTTGAGTTAACTGATTACCATGAGAATCAAACTGATATGGAAAAAAGCTTTATCATTTTCATAAAACCCTATATTTGTTCAATGTTTCAGGAACATAAGACATCTGTTTGTATAGTTTTAGTTTCATGGTAAATCTTGGGCCAAAAATGGGTCTTACTGCCACTCATCCTTTGCTAGAAATTAGAGAAAGTTGGCGTCATAATTATTACATTACTCCCTATGTTAAAAATAGAATAAAATAAAGGTTCTTCATGTGGATCTATTTGATGTACCAATTTTTGTAAATTTATTTTGTACTCTTATGTATAATGTTGCAGTTAAAACTCCGAGGGTGTAAGCATGATAGTACATTTAAAATGGAAACTTTTTCATATTCAGAGGGGTATGTCTCGAAGGAATCTGACACTAGATTATGGAAAAACATAATTCATGAAGGATATCAGGTTATATTTAATGACATCGTGGTTTAAATACATGTAATAATGTAATAACACGCTGAAGTGATATGTAATTGATGACACAATATCGGTTTTCCTCTCTTTATATTATGAAAGTTCAATGATTTCTCAGATATCGTCAGGGACAAACAATTTCCGTCATTTTTCATTTTTTTCTGTAATGACTATCCAACATAAATAATATAATTTTATTGTTGTGACTCTTTGTATGTGGTTGTGACTTAATTTTTCTTTTCTGTGCCGAACAACAGCAGTAGAATACCAAAGGAACAAAGCACAAGATTACACAATTCAAAGTCCAGAGACAAGGCAAAAGGAAGAACACCAGAAGACGGAAGACCAAAGACACCACATGCCCACAAAACATACGAAAATTACATATACAACACAAAAAACTAAGCACTAACAGTGTGAACTCTCAATAAACAAGAGTGACATCGGGTGCTCCGGAAGGGTAAGCATGTCCTGCCCTGTATACAGCACCCGTCACACTGTCAATGGGTCAATCCAGGGTAAAGTCAAAACCGGTAATGTCAAATCCGGGAAGACGTGAATCTAGCTGAAAATGTCAGGTTTTACTCATGTTACGTGTCTTTGTTTCTTTGTTTTTACGATGTTGCGCCATCCTTGGCCGCAGGAATATTTACTTTTAGACAGACATTTTGGTTTTCTACTACTCTTAAATACCATATTTCAACCAAACAGTACTTTATATATTACGTAAGTCATATCCTACTTCTATTAAAACGAACTTTTAATCTTCCCTTTTTTGAATTTCGGCTTCATTTACTGATGTTGACGTTTTGTTTTATAAATTTTGCCAAAAACACAAAATTTCTGATATTTTCAAACTATTTATGGTTTTTGAAGGTCGTTAATTTGACCTTTTATCTTATTTCTCAACAATCAATAGGGCTTTATTATTTTATGCAGCATCAATCCATATTAAATTTAATGAAATATTTATATTATTTATAATAAGAAATTCTAGGGAGATGAACATGTTGTGAATGATAATTTACTCCAAAGTTGAGGATTTCCTCCTAGAATTTAGTTTCTTAAATTTTTTTTGAAACTTCCCCTATCTATAATCGTGTAAAATTAATTGTAGTTCTAAGTTATCAGTCATTGTGTATGCTAGAACTGTAATACTGTATTTAATCGCAAAATTACGACATTTTATGTTATTTTATTTTATACCTTTTCAAGTGAATATCCTCCGAAGAAATGGTAAATTGTGCTTCTATAATGTCCAACAACCGGTAAAATGGTGCACAATATGCAAATACAGTCTGTTATGAACGACCACTTTTCACAAAAATATCTTAAAAGTATTTAAAAGACGATACGAGTTGACATTCATCGTCAACAACTCAACCGGAAGTGACAAATGTAACTTTAAAACGACCAATTTCGGATATACCGGAAATGTTTCTACACATAACAATGGAATGAAAGTTGATTCTGGCACAAGTCTATTGGCTTTTTATCACCAGAAAAGTTAGTTTTTAGGTGCAAACTGATACATGAAGGTCGGACATTTGCGGTAATTTACAAATTGTCAGTCTCAATGAAATTTCGTTATACTTTACTTCAACCCAATAAAATATATCCAGAGTGTTGTATGCGCTGCACTTTTGACCGCTGTATGTCAGTCATAACTTTTATTATTTAAAAATGCTGTGAAAATCTCAAAATAAATTTGCTTACAAGACAAGGCATGTCAGGGGAAATAACTATCGATTTCACAGTATGTTCATAAACCAAAAATCTCAGAAAATATAAATCAGTGTACCATGAACCAAAAATTTCAGTGGACAAACATCCTTAATTGGTTCAAAAACTTATATTAATCATAAAATAATTGTGTGAGAACCTCTACACTCATAATTAATTCCTTTATTAAGAGAAACAAATATTTTTACTTTTGTTTAGTCAACTGTGAAAATTATCCCTTAATTACTTAATTACCTGTACAGCTTGTACTCTTGCAAATAACTAAATACCGAAATTACTGGAAGTCTATTTTCAGCATATGCGCATTTCGACATCTTATGTCTCTTCTATGCTTATAAAATCTAAACGTTTGGAAGACCATAAACCCAAAGATGTTCAAAAACTGATAGAATACAATTAACCAATATGATCAAAATGAAAAGCCAGAATCAGCCAAGGACAGAGCTTTGCTTGAGGGGGATACTACTTAGTTTTCAACATAATTTACATAACTTTAGATATTGCAAGGTTCTAAATAGAATCGGATTTCGGGTCAGCGTCAAAGTACTGACTTATGGGCTGGTGAATACCTTCGGAGACTAACAGACCACCAGCAGAGGCTTCGACCCAGTGGTAAAGATAACTAAATACCGAAATTACTATGAATTTATTTTCTGCATATGTGCATTTCGACAACTTTTGTCTCTTTAGTGCTGATAAAATCTTGTCACTTTAAACATCCACACATGATACTTTCTCATCTGATTTGCAGTTTAGATATGAATTTCAAGGTGTACTGCAGACAACACGACTTTAAAGTTTCCACATAATACAAGTGAACAAAAATAAGTATTTCTTCTCTTTGTCAGATTAGTATCATAAAAATTTTGAATTTGCAACAATTTGCAGAGTTTTCAGTAAAATTCAATATTAGTCTTAAAAAGTGTAAAACGTTTTACTCCTTTAACATTTGTATACAATTTTTCTTTAAAAATATCATTCAAAAGGTCTTAAATGCATATCTGTATCACATTACAAGGAGACGTAACTCAACATTGTAATTTGTGTTATTGATCCATGTGGAAATTTGATCAAGCTAGGCTTGTTTTCAATTCTAATATGTGAATTTTAGGGCTATATTTATATACAAATATCACAGTCTCTCTTATAAATGTATTATATGTTCTCTATTCCTAAATTTGGTTTCCACATGTCACATATTAATTTGACCACGTACATAGGCAAACAAACTGTAGACAACCGGATATAATTCAGACCAATTAAGGCATTGTTCCTGAATGCTATGATCTTACACCATGTACACTATGTTAATTACCTATAATTATTTTATCATTGACAATTTCTAGGTACCATATGAATAAGGATGTGTAAAATATCTGGTTTTGCCGACCGGCTTTCAAATTTGAAAGCCCTTCGGCTTTGAAATATAGCTGGTCGGGGAAGCTGTCTATAACCACCTATGGAGAACTCTGTGAGGATACCCTTATGCAACTGGTCTCTTAAACAACTAATTTGTGTCTTTTCCAACACACAGAAGCAGCTGTAGTAGCAATATCCCCGAGCAGCAAAATGAGCACTCGAGCAGTGAAATGAGCACGCGAAAAGCGACATTCTAATCTGACCGTATTTAAAGCTTTGTTTTGTAAAATATCGTCACCAGTCAGTAGCAATCAGACATGGAACTTCCAGCTGAACTCCAAACCTATCTTGCTACCGCCATCAAAGATGGAATGGAAATAAAATGGACTTTCTCCACTTCAGAAAACAAGACAGAGGCGAAACTGACGTGGATCAAGGTTCCGGAGAAGCCGAACCAGGCCCCGAAAAAGAACCGTTCTCCAGCCCAGTGGCACCAGAACAGGAATGCCGTTGAAACTTACACTGCAAAGACAGTACCGAAAGAAACAGCAACACAAGAAATGTAGACACAGCAGAAGGCAACAGCTAGCCAAGGAAGAAATACATCACCACCACGAAGTATCTCCAGGTCTAGCGCAAGCAATGAAACAACAACAAAGAAAGGGAGACAAATCACACCATCAAAATATAGGAATGAAAACGACAAACTTGAGGGAAGAAAATGGATGGGCTCAACAACAGTAGTCAGCCCATATAATTAGAAACAACGCTGCTATAGAATGGAATTTGAGGGCTACTACATCCACTATAGCGAGGGGGGATTCGACGTAGAGAATGTAAACCTGGAGAGGTACCAAGACTCCTCCGACACCGACACAACATCTAGTCATCCATTGACACCACGGGCAACTCCATCAGCTCGGGCCAAAGAAAGAAAGAAAGTCAAACCCAAAAGAAAGAAGTAAAAGTTAAAGAAGAAAGTCATCTGTCCGTAAATACCAGTTTGGTAAGCCGGACGTTAAACCCCCAGAACCAATCAATATCATCATTCGTACTTCGAATTCCGTCGATAATGTATCACTGCGACATTTAAGAATACAGGATCAATCGTCTCTTCTACCTCGTTCGCCACAAGAATCAGAAGCACGACATGAAAGATACTTCACCAACTGAATCGGAGACAGAGTCCAGAGTATCAGAAGAAACCAATCATTCTGACGAATCTGCATATAGCAACGAAGAAAGGACACGACTCGAAAAGGCTCGTTTAGCAGCATATGAAGACATGAATAAACTTTTTTGGAGATCATATGCGAAAACAATACCAGGAAAAGGTGTTCTGGATGCAGGGTTTCAACAAAGTTCCAATTCACCAACAGAATACCTCCAAACGTTTAAGAGAAGAAGACCACGACACCGGAAAATCTTGGCAATATGCAAATAGTAAAGTGAGTGAAGAAAATATCTGTTAGATGTCGTATTGGACAGATTCGAGCCACCAACAATCGAGGACAGCAACGACTCATGTTAAGTTGCAGAAAAAAGTGGGACGGGGGTAATGCGACCTATCCGTAGGGTAGCGAGTCTCAAGCTTGGAGAAATGCAGAGTGCCTCCTTATATACAAATATTTACTTACTGACCCACGTCAAATTTTTGGACCTAATAACACCCATGTCATAAGAGATAGGGCTTCATTAGATTTAGAATGAGAAGAATACCCCGAACATGTATGCAATTACATCAGGAACAGGTAAATGTCAACTTCCGTTTCATATAGGAAAAATGAAATAATATCGAGTGAGTGTACATGTGACAAAAACGCACATGATACATGGAAAACTCCAGTTTATCAAGGACAGGGCTTCTATTCCTGTCTACATCTTGATATCGCCTGAAGGTCTTCAGCTAGAGGTGAACAATATTCACCCCCTCAAGCGAGATCAAGAAGGTCCCTAGCGTGCACTTAAGCGGTAATCTTGACAAAAATTATATCAAGGTCATTCCCTTACTCCCCACCCGCCATGGAGTGCCAAATTGGGCGATGGTCAGGGTTATCCAGCTGAAAGAACCAGAGTTACAAAAGAAAATAAAAATGTTGAGCAACATCGATCGCAGCAAAATATGTCATTTAAGCAACACATGTCCGGAGCGGTTAATGAGAAAAAAGGAATATCGGGCAATGTATGCATGTTAGTACAAAAAGGATGTTGTTTGAAGTTCCGATTCTTGCAAAACTTGTAAGTGTGACAATGATTGTAACGTGCAGAATTTTAGCGTGTTTTGTTTGTTTTTACGTTTTAATGAGTATAATTTACAGTTTTTGTTTAAGATTTGTTTACGTTTGCATTTTTTTTTCTAAATCGAAGCATAAAGTCACTCCGAAAACAGATATAACACGTCTATATTACTTAACTAAGAAAACAATGTATTTTCGCGTACCCCTTATCTTCGAAAGAGAGATAGAACCTTTAAATCTTCACCAATTGCTATAGGAGTTCGGGGTTACCCTGTTTGATATATACATTATAAGAGAACTAACGATAACTCTGTAAATTGAGGTAAAATAGAGTAGTACATAGGGACAGTTCATTCCCCCTTTTTACGCAGTAAAAAACTAAAAAGTTATACTTTATACACATTTTCGTTGAACTACGTGACCTCCAGTGAAGTCACTTTCAGTGACACAAATTCCGGTTCGGGCTCGTAAATTTTCAGGTTCTCTTACTCTACTTCCGGGTACTATGAACCGGCTTCCTGCTCCAGTAAGGTCACTTCGTAGTTGAGGTCACTTTCATAATCCTTTCTAATACTCTTAATCCTCATCAAATACGACTTAAACTGTCCATATATACTACTCGTGCGAACATCTACCGTTCCGGATTTTTATAGCATCCGTTTCGGTTTTGATGCGTTTTGGCGTTGAATATACTTATAAAAACTTTAAACGGCAAAATATAAAAAATATGTACAAAATAATTGTGTATCGTTTCTTTTGTTGAGTAGTATATAAATATATAAAAAGAGAATATTCCATAAATATAATTCACAAAAAACAAGAAGAAAGACAACGAAGCACCATAAAAATAAATATGTTCTGATAGTTTTGAATTTGATTTTTCTTCCATAGTGCGACAGTGTTTTACAAGCAGACTAAGCTCCTTGAGCTAGCCCGTACTTTAGTGGAGAGCACTCCATGGCCAATCTTTCTAATTAACGTTTTGTCTATTCTTTTCTTCTCAAGATTGTGGTCTTGGTGTTACATAATGTGGTAGACTACCTGCATCGCATTTTATTTGTATATTAATTATACTATAAGGAAACGTGATATTGAAAGTGGATGGCAGGGTACTCATAAACCGTATTAACCTTACCGCTAGCTCTTGCTAGTGCCGGTATCAAGTCATACTATCAGGTGTTTCTGTTGTTGTTTACATTTGCCTTTTGCCTCTTTATTGTTTTTCTTGTTCAGTTCAATGGTGGATTGTGGCATGTGATTGTAATTTTTTGGCCATTTTAAGTGTTTCCTGATATCTTTTCATCATTAATGCCTTTGTATATATTTACGCACACTAAAACTTGTATACAAATTCTCACTGACATTAATTTTTTTGTAATGTTTGTATTGTGATACATGTATTTGGTGAAGTATTAAGAAAGTTCGATAATCAATTTGAGAATAAATAGTATTTCAATTTAGAAAATTAAAAAGAAGTGATTTCAATGAAAATAATTGATTGGTGGATGATCTCGTTTTTGGAATATTAGTGATTGGAAGTTTGGCAGTAAACTGAACTCCTTTGATTTTTCATTGGATAGGTTAGACCATGATTGAATGTGAGATAATTATAGGTAGTCCCCTAGTCGAAGGCCATATAGGCCGAAACTTTGGGCAGTCTTCCCTCCCTCTCTTTCCATTTTTATCATTTTCACGTGTTTTTTAATTTGTACATTTTGTGTTTTTTATCTTTTAATCGTGGCCAACTATACCATTTTATTTTCTTCCATAGTTAATTTGTGGACATCGCACAACATATCTATATTTTTATATTTTATCAAAATAAATTATAACAATCTTTCTAAAAACCATTTCTTTTCTCTGGCGTATCAGATTAATACATTATCTCACCATTATGGAAAAACAAACAAATTCTTTATTTTCCATGAAATTTTTTTTAAAAGGTACATGACATATCTTTTTTATGTTTTTTGACGTTCCATATCAAATCAATAAAATTACGAAGTCTGGAAAACATTGTTTGTCTCCTTATAGAAAAAATATGCCCTTGAATTTTGGTATAAGGCTATTGCCATATATTCTTATTGTTAACATAGTGCAAAAAAAAAATAGCCAGTCTATAGCAATCTGTATCTTTTTTACATATCCGTAGCCTAAAATTTTTGGCATATTGCTTTAAGTTTCATTGTACAAAATATTTCTTTTTTATTTGTTAGTAACTAACACACCCCAACTACCTTAAAAAGAAATAACGAGTAAAACAATGTAAAATATGAGGTAAATAAATGCAGGTACGAAAAACTGTATTGCTAACGTAAAACAGACTCAATCAAAACTTATGTGACTAGGCTAAGGGGTTCTCATTTTAGAATGCACCTTTAACTGGCTAATTAAGCTTGATAACTCTACAAAGTTTGAAGTCCCATAACTCTTGCAAGAAAAATCGAATCTTCACAAAAAAGTATACAGATCGTCAAGCCATCATATCCAATACCCTACAAAGTTCGAAGTGAATTGGCCAAATGGTTCTCAAGTTAGAGCGTGACAAGTAAAAAATTTCCTTAAAATTTACAAATAAAGTCCCACAACTCTTGCAAGAAAAATCTAAATTTCACGAAAAAGTATACAGATCGTCAAGCTATAATACCCAAGTTTGAAGTGAATTAGCCAAATCGTGTTCAAGTTAGAGCACATGTTAAAATTGCCTTAAAATTGACGAACAAATGCCCATAACGCTTGCAAGAAAAATCGAAAATTCATGAAGAAGTATATAGATTGTCAGGCCATCATATCGAATATCTATATAAAGTTTGAAGTGAATAGGCCAAAGGGTTATCAAGTTAGAGTGTGACAGATGGACGGAAGAACAGTTGAAACGGACGGACAGATGGACGGAAGAACAGATGGACGGAAGAACAGACGGACGAACGGACGGACAATCGGACATCGGTATACCATAATACATCCATCATTAGACGGGCGTATAAAAACCCACCTTAGAATACATTTTTGGCCTCTATTCATCATGCCTGTCTATTTTGCATTGGATAATAAAATTTTCATGTGCATATACATTTTTGTACATACTTTCTCAAAAATGTATGTTAGATCAGGATTACGACAGTGAATGTAAATAGCTATGTATACAACAACTGCTGAGATCATGCTTCGGAAAATATAAATATTGGTCACTTTATATCAATAACAAATTCTAATTCGGAATTTTTTTTCTAACCTACTATCAACTTATGAACAAAATATTTTAGAACAACTGGTCCAAATACTAAGAGCAGTCTAATGATCGAGTTTAACCTGTAAATTGCATTGTAAAATATGATACTTTTTGGTATCATTCTTACAAAATATCGTACTATTAATGATAATAAAAATGATGTATGGAAATCTATTTACTGTTAGGTAACATATGCTTATGTTATATCTGTCAAGAAATTTGCTTATGTTATATATGCCGCTGTTATATCTCAGGAATCTAGGTACAAAGAATTATTTAATTCTGTATTCTGTGCAGGATCATATAAATGCCACTGCTTAAAATACTCACATACTTTGAACATTGAGTTGAATATTTTGTGTTTTTTAAAAGCGAGCTTTTGTGTGGCTTTTATAAATTAATGAATAAATTGATCGTTATAAAAGGAAAAGAATGTGGTAATTAACATATAAGCAATTTCAAATATCTTTCGTTGATGACCAAAGTTACTTTTTTGGTAATTTGAGTTATTTAATTGAAAAAATTGGATCTCAAAGTCAAGGTCAAATATAGAACTCCTCGCAATAGCACCTAATAAGGAGTGTCTAAAAGCAAGGTTACATTTTATGTTCAAAATGTCTACAAAAATACAGTCCGCCAAAAGTTAAGCATCACCTTACTTTATACATGTTCATCATTTTTGAAGCTGTATTGAGGTAAGGGGTTTTTGTTCAAAACACTACGAATGAGATAATTTTGATATTTGGATGTCAAACTTTACTCATGTTTAATATTGTTGTTTTTATGTGAAAAGTTAAAATATTAGAAGCAACCCATTTTTATGACCAAATGTGGTAGCTTTGACCAGGAAAAAAAGTTTCAATTCAGTGCATGAATTCTGATTGAAGATCGCTGTTGCTTTTGTTGAAACAAAGGGAAGACACCAATTAATATTCCTATTTGTGTTTTAGGTGACATTTTTAGATATCCCAGGTAGTGTTTGAATACAGGGAAAATAATTCAATTTTTCGATATTTTAAGAGATTGATTTCCAGGAATGTTACAAAATGAGAAAACAAAATTTCTTGGCTGAATTTTGCCATCAAATTATTGCTCTGTCAATGTTAAGGCCATTTTTAAGAAAGAGAAAGAAGGAAAACGGGGAATGTGTCAAAGAGACAACGACCCAAAGGGGAGTAATAACAACCCAAAGCCACCATAAGATCTTCAATGAACGGTGAGAAAACCCCACACTCAACGACAGGAGTAGGCCCCTGAATAAAGAGTAATCAAGTTCAGCGAAATAAACATCATCCTAGACTCCTATAAACTAGAAAAAGACAAGACACACAAAGGCTTAAGAAATTTCCTGACTTAGGACAGGCGCAAACCTGTTGCGGCGGGGTTAAACTACTTTTATTGGGCCCAAACCTTCCCCCTATTCAATGTGATACTTGTATAAAAAACAATAGTACCAACAGTAAAATTCAGTTAGCTACAGGACTGAGTCAATTGTGAAAAATTAAACTGAAAGAACTAAATATACAGACATAAACGTGAAATCACAAAAGACTACCAGCAATTAACTGACATGCCAGCTCCAGACCCATTACCAAATGATAAATAATATTATGTACCCTCAGTATACAGCTTCTACCAAGATCCCTTCCCCTGAGGAGTTTAGCATAATGATTATATGCATGAATTTGAAACTTTCGATCAAGATTTTTGATAATTTTTAGAATTTTTTTGTTGTTATATCAGAACAGCGGCCCAGTGCATGTCTGACCTCAAAATGGTAATGCTTTATTGGATTCAAAGACTGTAGAAATGTTCAAATAATGGTTTGTGGTGTACGAAATTTCTTTTTTTCACCGTTTTTAGGTAGAATTTCGGTAAATTTTGGTATTTTTTTCAAAGATTTTAATTCTCAGAAAAAATCGTTTTCCATTATTGCGAGACAGAACTAATCCGATCAGTAAGTTTTGGTTAAAAATTGTCAATTTAGTCGGTTCTGAACATTTTTAAGGAACATGGAAACTTCTGGAATGAATTTTTTAAATTTTAGGAAAAACACTTGGTCTTACTTTGATTAAATTTGGACGGTTCCAAATCCGATAAAAGAATCCATAAAAGCGTAAAATTAACAATTATGGAATTTTGTACCACATCTACCCCATAAAAATAATCTGGTAGCAAATTTGAACTCCCAATGTTCCATATTGTAGTTAGTGTTGAAACTGGAAATCTCATACTGAAGAATCGTTTTTTTCTTTCGTTGCAAAAATCGGATTTTCGATCATGTATTCAAAAGCTAGAAAGTACCATTGCATGCTTTATATTAAGACTAATCACCATGCAAAATTGTATACCTATAGCTTTCAACATGTTTGCTTGGTGAAACTTTAAAAGTAAGTGATGCTTAACTTTTGGCGGACTGTATATTATACTCCTAGAAAGATGTCATCATATAAAATTCACATAACAAATATGAACACCTTAGTACTTCAGGAATAATAGCTAAAATAATATCCTTAATTGCCCTCAGGGCAAGGTCAAGGTTGAAATATCTGCAAACATTGGTACACCATGAAACCATTATCATATGAAAGTCACATACAAAATATGAACACCATAGCACGGTGACTAGCTTCTAGACGATAGACTAAAGTTTTGAATTCAAAGAAATGGCTCATGGCTATGTTAAGGTAAAATTGTAAACAAATAGAGTAAATCTAAAAAAAATCATCATAGCAAGTCACATACAAAATATTAACAACACTTAGCGCTTAATAACCAGCAAATCAAAACAACTTTATTTTTTTATAGAAAAATTGCCTTTAGAGAAAGGTTAAAGTTTCTTTTTAAAATTGCCCCTAGGACAGAGTCGAGATCAAGATGTCTGCAAATATGGTACATTCTTGTACCTCCAGAAAGATTTCTTCTTAAGAAAGCCACGTATCAATTAGGAATACCCTAGTAATACCTTCTAGGAGTAATATTAGTTTTTAAATTGCCTTCAGAACAAGATCAACGTCAAAATGTCTACGAGTATGGTACCTCCGGAAAGGTTCTATTATATCCAAGTCACAGAGCAAACATCAAGACCCTGACTATGAATAGTCAGCTTCTTGAAGGAAGGTTAAGGTATAAAAATGCTCTCATTACAAGGTCGGGGTCAAGATTTGAACAAATATGGTATCCCATAAAGCTCTCGCCATAAGGTAACACATACGAAATAAAATCAAAATTTTAAGATCTACATAAATGAAGCAAGGTTAAAATTGTTTTTCGACGCCAATAATGCTGACATCAGGTATAACAATCGCCCTCCGGGTGTTCGTCCCGCCGAGCCAAAAAAAAAAAAAAA
>MJUU01015125.1:38427-66577 GCA_002080025.1 Modiolus philippinarum | reverse complement strand
AAAAAAATCAACAAAATACCCATAGATTTTGTGTTGTTTTGATTAGTAAGGGTAGGTTTAGAAATAAAGTAAGTGAGAACCGAACCGTCAATCCAAAACGAACAATCCAAGGACAATGGCAACATCAGAAACAAAAAAGGAAAAAAACAGAGACACAACATGGGTACCACACAGAAAAGAAAAATGAAGACACACACACACACAAAGACGGACCCAATAAAAAATGGGTGAGATCAGGAGCACCCGTAGAGTTAGCATCTCCTGCTTCTTATAAGATACCCGCCGTGTTGAACATTTCAAATCCGGTAGAGGGAACAACAATTAAACTTTAGAGGGAAAGATTTGTTGTCATCTGGGAAACAGATATCCCATAGCGGTCCACAAGTTGGTAATGTCGACCGTAAAACTTCTGGAGGGATTACTTCAAGTTTTGGGAAACATACCCTAGTTGAAGTAGCCTTTTTGTGAGCAACCGGGCTCTATCAAGGAAGTCACTGTATCAAACACAGGCTCTTGAATAGCGAATGAGCTGGGAGATGTAAACTCCATATGCCGGCGCTGTTGGGACGTTGCTACAAAGAAAAGGGAAGTTTACTATTGGAAAGGTGAAGTCATTGCGTTTGTCGTACAGCTTAGTTTGAAGTCTACCTCTGTTGTCAATTTCAATGTGAAGGTCAAGGAACGAGGCTGATGTAGAAGTGTCTGTGGTATCCTTAATTTCGAGCTCTTTTGGATAGATCAAATGAAGAAAATTACCAAAGTGAGGGTTGTTTAGTGACAAAATATCATCTATATAACGGAAGCTAAAATTGAAGGATTGGGCTAGTTTTTTATCTTTATTTTGAAGAAGCCCTTCGATGAATTCAGCTTCATAAGAGTGGAGAAACAGGTCGGCTAGGAGAGGCGCACAGTTTGTGCCCATAGGAATTCCGATAACCTGTTGAAAAACAACTGGACAAATATATTGTCGATCAGAAACTCTAACATTTTAATCACTTCTTTCTCTGTATATTTTTTCTCCGATTCGGAGTCATTTTTCACAAAGTAGGCTTGTTCTCTTCCTACAACAATGTACCTATATCTTCGTTCACCGAAACTTTTTTTGGAGTCTGCAACATAATGTTGACCTACATTATTCAATTTAGGATTTATTATAGTAAACGTAGGAATGGTAATATGTTTATCATGAAACAAGTCTTAGCACTATCACTATAATAATTGTTTACTCTTCCTAACCATTTAAGTCTTTAACAAACAATTTCTAATTATTTTTTTTGTAAGTTTTCAACTGGCAATTGATATGTTTTTAATGTATAGTATAATAAATATTGTATTTCCCAAAGTAATCAACAAAAAGGCGTAAAACGTGTTTTGATAACACGTGTAACGGACAAATTTTTAAGAGAAAGACACCGACTAGTATTAAGCTTCTTCAAGTGACACCCACAATTTCCTCAAGTGTTCATGAAATTCCATTCTAGGATGGCTGAGTTAAGAAGATAAACATTATTTTCTTTTTTTATTACTTTTGTTTGGGGGGGGGGGGGGGGAGGTCATTTATTTTCGTAACAGTGGAATTTTCAGGAACATTTTATGTTGGCAAGAATTTTACAATTGAACAAAACTAGTAATTCCTTTCTATTTGTAAGACGTGACGTAAAAAAAGATAAAAACTGCAAAATAAGAAAGAATAAGAGGAGTTCTTTTTTGATAATGATATTACGATCTTTTAATTATGCAAATACAGGGCAATACCCTTTTTGCTATCGGGCCAAATATTGTAGAATTGGTCCTGTATTTTGTAAATTCAAATACATTTACATCATAGAGACATCATAATCTTAAAGAAGAATTTCGGCCATATTCAGTGTATCTTTCACATTTTTGGTCAACTAATTTACGTAAACTAACTGCCAACCATGAACATAGGTTACGTGTAACATTAAACCGTTTGGAAAACACATATTTTCATATTCTCCTCTAAAAAATTGACACAAATTGCATCAAACTTAGCAGGAATGATGTTTTTAGGTCCTTCACAATAACTGCTCATTTCATTCTGAACCGACAAAAACATGGCCGCAACAATTAAAAATACTTTATCATAAAAACCTTGGGGAAACCACCCTTTTCATCAGCTGCTCTAAAACTAGTGAAGCAAATTCATGTAAACTACTGTAACATTGGAAATGTATAATCTGTCCTTTGTAACGACTACTCATTTTGATTGGATCTGACAACAAAAAGATGGATACAGACATAACCTCTTGACAAAATTAACTTGAGGAATAGTCATGAGAACAGTCCTATTTATTTTTCTTAGATATAGTATATTTGTACATGGGATAATATCTCATGTCTAACTTTGTCTAGTAACTATTGTTTAAATTTATGTAAATTCTAAAAACCTAAGCATAATCTCCCCCCATCGTAGTTTTGTCCTTAGCTATATTTGATATTACTGATTATTCGGATTTCGTTTGATTTTATGCATTTTAGCATTTTTTTTTAAATTATGCATTTCCTTTGTTTTGGTTCTAGTGCTGCTGATGGGGAATTAATTTCCGAAAAGGTCATACAGTTCATTGAAATTATTGCAGTTGGAGTAAACATATGTTTTATGGTCTCATGTTCATTTACTCCATATCCTTTTGTAAAATATCTATGTTAAATTGAAGTGAAATTGGAGCACTCAGGAAATCCTAACTGATATGTTCTGTCATAGAATCCATATTGCATATATAATTCTGACTGCTTGTCTATTAGAGGACCAAGGCTCTATGTCCAGAACATGTAACAGAAGTCATGCAAAGCTCTACGACCAGAACAAGTCAGCGCAGTCAGTACTCTAGAACATGTTCATCTCCCTAGAATTTCTTATTATAAATAATATAAATATTTCATTAAATTTAATATGGATTGATGTTGCATAAAATAAAAAAGCCCCATTGATTGTTGAGAAATAAGATCAAAGGTCAAAGTAACCTTCAAAAACCATAAATAGTTTGAAAATATCAGAAATTTTGTGTTTTTGGCAAAATTTATAAAAAAAAACGTCAACATCAGTAAATAAAGCCGAAATTCAAAAAAGGAAGATTAAAAGTTCGTTTTAATAGAAGTAGGATATGACTTAAGTAATATATAAAGTACTGCATGGCTGAAATATGGTATTTAAGAGTAGTGGAAAACCAAAATATCAGTTTAAAAGTAAATATTCCTGCGGCCAAGGATGGCGCAACATCGTAAAAACAAAGAAACAAAGATACATAACATGAGTAAAACCTGACATTTTCAGCTAGATTCACGTCTTCCCGGATTTGACATTACCGGTTTTGACTTTACCCTGGATTGACCCACTGACAGTGTGACGGGTGCTGTATACAGAGCAGGACATAGAGTAGTTTCCTAATTTTACTTACAGGAGCTTTTGTGACTTGTTCAAAGTAACTTGGCGAGAGGTTATATCTGCACCCTACTAGAGCTGAACATAAGACCCAATGTAAAAAAAATATCAGTACAAATGTATTTTCTTGGGGTACAATTGTCAGGTGAGCGATACAGGCTCAGTCACTTAGCCTCTATTTATATATGAAATGTGCCCGTTTTAAGTTTCATATAATAATCTTACTTCTGGTTTAAATTATACCGAAACCTACACAAAACGTGTTTGAATTAAAAGGGTTAGACAGTCTTAGAGAATACAGTTTTAACTTGATTCTTCATTTATGTTTTCAACTTGACATGATCTTCTAATGAAATATCATTGGATTTTAAGATGTGTAAACATATGAAGAAAAATTATCCAGATGTATATTGTTAAACAAATTAAAACATATATTGCGATCACTATTTATTATGTTCTGAACGTCAAAAGATATCCTGAACAATCATTTTTAGTCGTTGTGATTACTACTAGATTGGTAGAAAGTCTACATTGAAAACTGAAAATACTTGATTTTTTAAGTATTCTTATTTAAGGTAGAAAGACACTGTTGCACTGCGCATTTAATCGCGCATTTGAAAATAAAAGAGCCGGATACGGGTCAGGTTTGATTTTCGGGGCGGAAGAATGTGACGTCATAATTGACTGATAGATGTGAAAAGTCATATTATGCTCACTTTGCGGCCTTTTCCAGTAATTAATGTGTAATCTGTAAAATATCCTTCGTTAAATCCATGGTGACATATTAATTTTTTTGTAGAAATTAAAAGATCGTACCATAAGCTATCGATTTTAAAAAAGATAAAATTTTCATAGATATAAGAAGCTGAAAACTGCCTTTCCTTATTTCACCGTGCAATCTATGCAAATAAGATGAACAATGGCTAAAAATTACCAAACTTGGACATCAGTTCTATGACAAATAAGCATGGTGACCTATTCTTTTTATTACCGATTTCAGTTGGCTTAGATTGGTACTTCAATTTTGCCGACTTGTAGCAAAATTTCATGGATATGAATACCAGTGTATATCTACCTTTAAGAGAATTCACTCCAAAATGTGCCACCTAAGAACATGTAGAAGGACGTCACGGTTTTGTAATCGAAAATGTTTTTGGTATTGTTTTGTTTGTCAGTCAGCTGAACAGATATTTAAAAAATATAATCAAACCATTTCTTATACAAGGTGCGAGTTGTTGAATTAAAAGCAAGGACTCCTGAACTCCTTCTGCTCATCTACCAAAATTGATCATTTGGCGTTTCCTTGGGAGTTCGTGAATATATAATTTGCGGAAATCTCAAATAATTATATTCAAAGTTAATTAACAATACAAATAATAAAACATAAAGTTAACGTAAAATTAAACGTGAAAAAAAAAGAATACTTTCATCAATTATTTCAAATAAAATCTGAGTAGGAACAACATTATTAATCATGTGTTCGCAAAAATGATCCAATCTTTTGAAAATGATTCATTGTTTATTCATTGTTGTTCAAAAGTTGCAATTTTTAAGATAGAACCAATGTAAGATCATGTAACAAGATTGGTTGTCACACCCATTTGATGAATTCAACGAAAGTGGTTTTTAAACAATTCCTCTGAATTAAATTTCATTTAATGACAACAAAGTTCTTTCTTTTGTACCTCAACTGTTTTATCATTGTCATACAGATCGTATAGCTCAGAACCTTCATCGATATATATGTGATTACGTTTTTGTTTTTGAAAACGCTGAGCAATGTCATGTCGTTTGATTTACCTGAATATATCCAGGATGGGCTTTAGAGGCATAAGTTAAGAATAAAAACTATATTAAATGACGACAGCTGTTTACCTAAAAGAAATTAACTTCCAAAAAATCGTCATTTTCGCACTTTTTTTATATCCAAGACTAAAACAATGGTCAAATATCTGAATTTATATTCATTGTAAGGAATATAAGATTTTCTTTCATTTGATACCAAATTTAAGGTCATTTAACTTATCTTTTGTGTGACAGACTATAAAAGTGGCCCTATCCTGCCTATGCCTGCAAGTTATATTTATATTTACATGTATTAGTTTTAAGATAGGGTCATAGCATGGCTGACAAAATCGCTCTTGTTCGTAGGTTGGGGGTGCATGGAAAGTGAATCAATCCTACAGATTATTGTCCGTCGTTTGGTGTCCGAAGTCCGTCATGAAATTTTAATTCAAAGATCTTCTCCCATAACACAAATGTGCCATTTGGAAATTAGCTTGGATCACAACAGTTTGTGGTATCTTTCATAGTTTATGATTTTGTATATTCCTATCTTATTCAAAATGGCCAGAAGACTAGAACATTAAGAAATAAAAGTGACAACAAAAGTCCGAAGTTCTAAACAGAGACACCAGTAAGGAAAATCCGTAAACAGCACAACAGTATCGAGAAAACACAACCCAACATAGAACATTTTATGCAAATCGTTATATTCCCGACTTTGAATGGGCAATTTATGAATAAAATGGTTGGTTAAACAAAACACTCGCTGGATTCTCGGAAACCACATCAACGATTACAACAGTTTGTGGATTGTCCCTTAAAAAACTTGATACCTCATTCTTGGTGGAACCCTGATTGCTTGTAAAATTATCAGAAGCTCATTTTGCAGGTGAGGTATAAAGAAGAGTGTCCCGTGTTTGCTGACAGTTTTTCTGCTTCATTTTTTATTGGTTTGTATCGTTTTCTTCTACCGACTACCCAGTTATTACACCACGTCCTGAATATATGCTTTCAAGGGTATTCCCGCCTTTTTCTCATTTTCCCGCTTGATTCTCTTTAGTGATAAGCACTTTCGTTGAAAAGTTTTTCATGACTTTATTAGATGAGATTAATATCCATGCCATTGGAAACCTCTTCTTGATCTCACTGATCATTTACCTCTCCCGTTCAATTTCATTTTTTACTTTACACTGATAAATCACTTCAGATTGCATTACTGGTTCCCGTTGTACTAGTATAATGTTTTTATTTAAAAATATACCAGTTGTTCCGAAGGATAATTGTATGTTGTATTAGTTTATTTGAGTACAATGCTGTCTGATAAACGTTGCATACAATTTCAGCTACACGCATATCTTTATGGATTTATGTAAATATCAAAACATCGAAGTTATTGTGAATTCGGCATAAGTGCATTTCGACAAGTTATGCCCCATCCGTGCAGATCAAACCAAAACATTAGGAAATCAATATACCGAAATATGTGGAAAAGCTGATAGAGAACAAATAACCAATAAGATTTACAAAGTAAAGCCAAAATCAGCAAAGGACACAGCTATGCGAGAAGGAGATACTCCTTAGATTTGAACAACATTTTGTTATTTTTGATTTTGTGAGATTTTGATAAAAGTCCATCAGCAGGGGCATCTGCCCAGTGGAAGTTAATAATTATATACCGAAGTTACTTTGAATAAGGTTCATGCATATGCGCATTTCGACACTTTATGTCTCATCGGTGCAGATCAGATCAAATCATTTAGAAAGACATATACCGAAATTTGTTGAAAAGCTTATACATGTAGCGAACAAATGAAAAACAGGATTTGAAAAGTAAAGCCAAAATCAGCTAAGGACAGAGCTATGCGAGAGGGAGATACTAATTAGTCTTGAACAAACTTTAAAAAAAAATTGATATTGCTAGATTCCGAATAAAATGATTTTTCCGTCAGCATCAAAGTACTGACTACTGGGTTTTTGAGTACCCTAGGGGACTAAAAGTCCATCAGCAGAGGCATCGGCCAAGTGATTGTATATTTATCAATTATGGACTTTTTACGAAGTCAATATGTTAAATATGGACATGTGAGGATTATATTGACCGAGGACGAAGTCCAAGGTCTATTTATCGTAACAGGTCCATATTTAACATATTGACAGAGTAAAAAGTCCATCATTTGTATATTACATATGTAGTTTTATGGTATCTCATTACATTTTTGTGGAGGAAAATTTTGTCAATATTTTGGAATTTAATTAGAAATAGAACCTCTATTTGAAGGCGGTTGTGGATCTGCCATCATCTAGAGTGGGTTATTACATGAGTGTTCACAGGATAGGTAAATGCCGACATTTCTCTTATATTTGCAACAAAAAAAATAAACAAGTATGCATTTTAATTATTAGCGTGTTTACGTGAAGTGTGCAATAAAAAACATGTGACAACTGTTAAATATATTTTTCATTAATTTCAGTGGTTGTAAAAACATTTTAATATCCTCTTTTATTTCTCCGGCGGAAACTCCTATTAATGTGTAAAGCGTTTTCCAATATGATTTTCATAAGATCTTTCTTAGTGAACAACTTTAGTCTGAAAGTCCAACTAGACATGTAGCGTCAATTAAACTAAAAATAGAAACATAGCGTCAATATACATGTACTTAAAAATAGAAACATGGCGTCAATATACCTAAAATTAGAAATAACGCTGAAATATACTGAATATTCTTAAATTCACGTGAGCGTATTAGCCAATAAGATTTATAGAAACTTATAACATATGTAATATTATACAATTATAGCACGTGTACGAGGTCGATATGATGTTATATCGACCTGAGAAATGCATATCGATCGAGGATGAAATCCGAGGTCGATATGCTTTTCTAGGTCGATATAACATAATATCGACCTCTAACACATGCTGTAATTGTTATATTATTAATTTACAAGAAAGAACTAAAAGAAAGCCTATATTTTACAAATGCATATACAGTTATATAAACCTTTAAGGATATATAATTGAGTTTGATCTTTAAATCCTATAAATTTCATACAAAAGAAAAAGATTTTACTTTATTTAAGTAAAATTTTATTTCATCTGATTATAAAATACTTCTATGTTAGTTACTGATATGAAAGATTATTTTGGTCTATATTTAGTAACGTGCGATATAGACATGCAATATCACTTTATACAGGGAGCCAATTAAATTTCCCAAACGATATCAAATTAATAATATAACTAAATACCGAATTTACTGTGAATTTGGTTTCTGCATATGCGTATTTCCACAACTTTTGTCTCATCAGTGCAGATCAAATCAAAATATTTTGAAATCCTTATACCCAAATATATGGAAAAGCCGATAGAGAACAAAATGATACGTTATATAAAGCAATTTAAGTAAATGTTTAGTGTTTTGTAAATTTACCCAGAATTAAAGCATGATTGACGAGCTCCATGAAATGACTTGTGGATATATTCAAGAAATGTATGGCTCTATTATCTGATAGCCAACTTCTAACTTTCGTATACCGTCACTATGGGGCCGGAAATACAGGAATAGCAGAGTTATTACTTATACAAATTGTGTTATTGCAAGTACACTTTATCATTGAATTACAAATGGTATTAATGAATAACCTTATATATATAGATCGTTTCCATGTATCATGTATTGCACGATTTTCACAACTTACAGTATATTTTTAAATGTTTCGTCTATGTCTCTTATTTTTATCCTCTTATCTGTATTATCCTGACCGACAGATTTATGAAAATACGTTGTATGATCTCATTTTAAGTAAATAACATGAGCACAGGATTACAAAATTAACATGATATCAAGGACAACTAAACAGATGTAACAATATAAGAGGAGAGGGTTTTTCAGACTCGTCAATGAATTAAAGGAGACTCACTCTTGATTTTGTTTATATCAAGGATTTCTTGAAACCTATTTAAATTGATTAAGCATTGTAGACTAAATAAAATTGTAAAAAGAAATATATAGGTCCGTGTACTTTTCACGGAGATTAGGGACATAAAAAAATTGGCGGGAAAAAGACTTCTCTGGATTTTCCCTTAAGTTAAAATTAGGACTATAATTTATCTTAAAGCTGGGAAGTAAAATCAAGAACTTTAAGAAACTTGTCAAGTGTCTCAATTTGAACAATAGAAAACATTCATGAAATAAAAAATGGGGGTCCGTGTGCAAAATTCTCTTAGCCATTAAACCGGAGAAAACCATGGGAGTTCCGAAATTTAGCACAAAGTCAAAAATGTGATGAGTGAGCTGCCTTGATACCTTGCTGTTTTAGAGTATTATTGGGAAATACTAACATACCGAAAGTAATTAACAACAAATTAAATAATTTGGTGTTTAAAAGTAACAATGGGAATTAATAGTGAATTAAATAATGTGATGTTTAAAAGTTATAATTGGAAATACCAAACTACCGAAATAAATAAACATTGAATTAAATAATTTGATGTTCAAAAGAAAAAAAAAGATGTATCAAACTACCTAAAGTAATTAACAGTGAACAAAACAAATTGATGATTTAAGATGGACGTTTGAAATCTAAGCTTTATGACAAGCGTGATGATTTTAATTTCCCAGTTGTGAACGTTCCCTTTCTTAGCAGCAATATACCTACCTCTCTAGCCTATGGAGTGTACATTTCAAAGTTGAAAAAGAAAGGAAATAAGGTAAATGTCAAGGACACAACATCACATATCCAGGTTAAAATGACCCAAAACAAAGAGTGTACATTTCAAAGTTGATTCGTTACTGTCGAGCATGTAGTTTGTACAGTGATTTTTTGAACAGAGCAAAAAAATCTGTCCCAAAAGCTACTTAGTCAGGGATTTTTCAACCTATGTTAATTTCATTCCTCAAGAAATTCTATGGCCGTCACCATAACATCATTGAAATATATATGACGTGTCAGTATCCCAAATGAAAGTGGAAATTTTTAGCTAGATTCACGTCTTCCCGGATTTGACTACCGAGTTTGACATTTTCCTGGATTGAAACACTCACAGTATGACGGGTGCTGTTAACAAAGCAGGAGATGCTTACCCTTCCGGAGCACCTGATGTCACTCTCAGTTTCACTGGAGTTCACACTGTAAGTGCCTTTGTTTTGAATGTTGTAATTTCTGTTTCTGTGCTTTGAATCTGTCTAACATCATTGTTTTCTATGTTCTCGTTTTGGCCTTGTCTTTTGACTTCGATTTTTGTAAATTTCCTTCCTTTGTTCCTTCGGTATTCTTCTGCCGTTGTTTAAAGTAATAATGGGGAATAACAAACTACCGAAAGTTATTTACAATAATCTAAATAATTTGAATTTCAAAATTAAAAGTGGGAAATAACAAACTACCGAAAGTAATTCAAAATGAATTATAAATTAGATATTGAAAACACTAATGGAAAATAACAAAAAACCTGAAAGAAACTAACTTAATTGGAAAAAAATCCAAAATGCCAGATTTTATTAACAATGACGTACAACAATTGAACAACCTTTTAAAATCATTATGTCCATTTAACATGTTTCATAAGAACACACAAAATAAATTTCGAAAGTTCTAATAAGATTTTCATGTAAAGCAATAGTCTCTCAAGAGCCTGTATCACTCACCTTGGCCATGGCTGACACATTAAGTCAAAATAATAACAATGTTTAAGGGTCTCATTTTCAAGTTTGTTTATAGACATTGATGTTATATGATCCAAAATTAAACTGTTTTCCATTGGCAGATATTTTTAATGGGGCGCAGACCAACTGTCACCTTTCTTGAAGACCATCTATGGACCATTGTGCCTCACTTTGTTTCTAATTGGTCTTGCATTTTCAGAAAAGATCTTTGAATGATTTCCGAGGTTCCAATTTTGGCCAAGTAGTTTCAGAGAAGATCTTTAAACACACTTTCCCATAGGATCCGATGCTAAACTATGTTTCCCGCTGGCCTCCTCCTTGGATGCTATGCGGACATGCCGGACACACTTTAAGAAGGTGACATAGTAAGGACCATTCTGACCAAGTATGATTCCAAAATTTGCCATGTACTTTCAGAGGAGATATTTTAATATGTTTACCCATAGTGTCCAATGTTAAAAACATGTTTCCCGCTGGCAGCCAATTCTTGGATATGATGCAGACTTGCCGAACACATTTTCAAAAGGGGCTACATAAGGACCATTTTGACATAGTTTGGTTCCAATTGGCCTAGCTGTTTCTGGGGATAAGATTTTTGCATACATTGTCCAATGTGTGACAAAATTCTCCGCTTGTGGCCATATTGGATGACATGTGGACTTGTTGGACAAATTTTAAAATGGGACCACCTAAGGACTATTTTGACCAAGTTTGGTTCAAATTTACCGAGCAGTTTTTAAATGAAACAATAATTGAATGTTTTGCCGTAGGGTCCAATGCTAAAACCACTTTCCCCGCTGGTAGCCATTTTGGATATGATACCGACTTGTCGGACATATTTTTTAAAAGAGGGCACCTAAGGACCATTGTTACTAAGTTCGGTTCATATTGGCCAAAATTATTCAGAGGAAAAGATCTTTGGATTAAGGGTTCAAATTTCCACAAAGATCCGGCTGGACACATTTTTAAAGGGGACTACCCAAGGACATTTGTGACCAAATTTGGTTACAACTGGCGCACTGGTTTCAGAGAAGATCTTTGAAGGCTTTCCCATAGTGTCGAATGTTAAATCCACATTTTCCGCAGGCGGCTATCTTTGATATGATACGGACTTTCTGGACACATTTTTAAAGAGGCCACGTAAGGACCATTATGACAAAGATTGGTTTAAATTGGTCCAGTAGTTTCAGAGGAAAAGAACTTTGAATATAGGTTCTAATTTTCCGAAAAGATCCGGCTGGTGGCCATCTTCGATGATGTGCTGATCTGCCGGACACATTTTAAAGGGAACCACCAATGACTATTTTGGCCAAGTTTGGTTCCAATTGACACACTGGTCTCAGAAAGAGAATTTTGAATGCTTTTCCATAGGATTCAATATCAAAACCACGATCCCCGCTGGCGGCCATGTTGAATATGATACAGACTTGCCAGACACATTTTAAAAGGGGCCACATAATGACCATTGTGACCAAGTTTGATTCCAGTTGGTGCAGTAGTTTCATTGGAGAAGATCTTTGATAAGAGGGTTAAAATTTCGTCAAAGATCCCCGCTGGCGGCCATCTTGGATGGCGTGCAGACTTGCCGGACACATGTTAGTGACCAAGTTTAGTTCAAATTAGCTCAGCGGTTTCAGAGGAGAAGATATTTTAATGAAAATTTTACGACGGACGGACGACGGACGCCAAGTGATGGTAAAAATACAAAAAATACCGAAATTGCATAAAAAACAGTAAATTTAGTTATGCTGTACACGTGTTTCAAGGAGTAACCTCTCATCAGCAGCATTAAAATCAAATAATATGGAAAGCCATAATCCAAAAGTTGTCCAAAAAGAAGTACCCATTACCAAAAATATAGAAATAGGAAGCCAAATCCAGTACAAAGGACATCTACCGAGTGCCATACACGGAATGACGCCTCAGTATTTTTAAGTGGTTAGAATTTTGATAAAAGCAGTAAATTTCCATAACACGCAAGGTAAAATTTTCATGTCAGACATGTCTGACTATTGGGCTGGTGAATACCCCCGGGACCTCTGATCCACCAGCAGCGGCATCGGCCAAATGCTCACCCTGCGATAGCCAGGTAAGCTTAAAAGAGCTCAACATTGTAAAACAAGATCAAACGATTTGTATTGCTCTTAATTTTTTTTTAGTAACGCAAAAAATTTGAAGTCGTAGTATAATACGGTGAAGCCGATTTCGTCGTCTTTGTCGTTGTCAACTTTAGGCACTTTTGGTTTTGGTCAATAGCTATAGTTGCAGTTGATCAATTCTGAAATTTTAACACAATGTTCCTTAACACACAAAACAATTGCTTAGATTGGTTCCGCTTATAATGGCAGGCATATTTTCAAAAAGAGGCCAAAATGGCCAATTTGGTGCTTTTATATGCTTCTCTTTAGAACATCTTTTTTTTTTACTTATTTTCTTTCATTGTGTTCCTCAGAAAAAGACAAAATTCTAATTCTTCAAGATAAGTAATTTGTTTTGTTTTAATAACGGTTTTCGACAGGATTTCTGTTTTGGATTTCTTTTTTGTAACCTTTCAGTCATATATCGACGGTTTTGGTGTGGTTCGTACCATTTCTGGCTAAAAAGCGTCAAAAATGGCGAATATGCACATCTAAAATTATTTTAAATTTTGATATTCATCTGATTTTATTTTGGGGTGTTTACTTTATTTCCTACTGACATAAGATTCCAATAGTATCCCAACAGATTTATTGTAGCTCTGACCGTTTCCAACCCAGAAACGCCAAACAGGACCCAAGCTGCAAATGGGAAAATTGTTATCTGAAATCTATATTTTTATCAAATGCTGATGGCAGTTTCTTATGATTACTCTCAATAGAGGAAAATTATAAAATTTTATGAAAAATTAATTTCATCTTTCTATGACATGAGTGTATAGCTGTATTTATTGTAACAAATGCTCATCGTGTTGTATTTTTGTGTATACCATCACTTTGCAAGCACGGTAAATTAGTTTTATAAAAATGTTGCAGAATTAAAGAAAAAAAAACAGATTGAATTAAACATTACCTTGCATTTTCATAATGCAAAGGGAAAAGCAAAAAGGTGAAAAAATAACATTGTCTCACTATTTTTATGACTGTTAATACTAAAGCCAATAAAGGCATTTTTTCTGTGTTTCAATTATTTTTTCTACTGTGATCTAATGTAATTTCTTGGATGGTTCCCGGGCCCCTTTTGGGTTTAAAAATTAAATAAAGTAATCACACGATGTGAACAAATGTTTTTGTTGATGTCCTCTGCCTACTGTAGCCACTACTGACTATTCAATTATATGCTTTTAAGCCACACTAGTGGGAATAAAGTAACATAAAAGCCCGAAATATATTCAGAGGGGGAAACCAGGGGAAATCCTTTGTACGAACAACAAATCCAAGAGCTCATGTACACAAACGCAGAACCAATTGGGACAGCCGTCATATTCCTAACACGGAAAATAAACGGCCTCTACCACTGAAATAAGTTCGAACAACCTTTTCATGGCGCTCTTGATTAACAGATAAAAGTATTCTGGCAGTTTGCTTCGAACGTGTTTCTGACAATGACTATTTGATAATCAGCCCCTTTCTTGATAATCAAAATATAATCGATTGTGAGAATACAATAAAAGATATAAACTATTTTCAGTAAACAATAGGCTTTCCAAAGCCTGTATCGCTCACTATGGCCATGAGTGACATGGACGGTCCAAATAACCTCAATAAAAAACATTATTTTCAATTATGTTACTAGACCTCGTTGTTATTGCCTCAAAGCTGAGATATATATCCTGATGGCAACCATTTTGAATTTGGTGAAGACATAATGGTCACTTTTTTGAAGGTGACAATCTTAGCATTTGAAAACAAATGTCTAATTATAATTGGTTAAGGACCACACACGATTAATTGCAATAAAGTTTAATAATAATTCTAGGTCGGAGGAAAAGTGCTTTACTCTTAATATAATGTTATTTAATATGGAACAAAACAAGCCTAAATTGATTTTATTAATTTTCCACATAAAGTATAAATTCCATATTGATTTTTTTATCCATTTTGTGTGTTTTCTTTTCATGATGGTAATGTTTTTGAAAAGCTTAACATGTCTGGTATAAGGTTTATTATTTCCATCATGAACGTACATTGCTTTATCACAAGACTTATCTCCATTTCTATGTATTATCTAATCCGTTTGATTCCAGAAACTTCAAGTTTTAAGAAGCAAAGAAGCATATATGCACTAGAACAATATATACAATCTTTTTTTTTGAATTCCATTTCAAACTTTGAGTTCTCAATACAATTTGTAGATTTGCAGGAGAAAAGTCATAAAGACTACAGGAAACAAAGGGAGCTGTACAAAAAAAATATTGGTCGAATTCGTTTGTCCACATCGCAGCCTACTCATTTAATTTTAATTTTCAAGTAAATATATTTTTCTTCCCAATATTTACAAAAATTATCATGCAGTGTCTTCTTATGAATTTTTTCATTGCAGTCATGAATAGAACATTGAAGGGCTATGGGGTAAATGCACATGAGACAAAGTACTTACAATTACCTTTAGAATTAATCAATTGAACAACACTTTTAATGATGTTCTTCATCTTGAAGTCACCATGAGGCCTTCACCAATGAGCTGTGCCCATACCCCGTGGTATGTTGAAGACGGTCCCGAGTACCGATTTGAGTGGATTGCTGTCATTGATGGCACGATAGAAGAATAACAGAAGACAATCCCAATATAATACAATGCAATTTATACAACCACAGGGCATAATAAACAGGTGGCCAGGAAAATATTTTGAAATTAAAAACAAAATAAATGAAATGACAAAATTTGAAAATGAAATATTATAGCGATATCAAATAATTCTTTCAAGACAAAGTAGAGTTACATCTCTTGAACAGGGAATCGTTTTGAATAACACATTAATCTCACTTTGATCAACTTTTTCAAGATAAGTCATTATTAGTGTTAAGACAATACTAATATGTTTAGTTATATAATTTGTTTTAATTATAACAGCATTAAAATGTAACACAGTCATATTTGCCCAATTCACAATTGTTAAACAAATTTCTCTTCTGTTCTTTATTTGCATTACTTTTCAGTTTGTCGAAGATTCTAGTATTGTATCAGCTAGTGCATCAAGATTGTCGACATTCGTCAATACATGAGTAGTAGACCTCAGTGATTATGATTTTTATTTCTCAAATTAATAGGGCCTGTAAGTCTCGTACAATTTTGGAACATCCGGGATCAAAAATTGTACCCGGAAGTTACATTTAAAGACCAAACCAACTATTGTTTATACGCACAACGCAGCGCATTGTCATTGTTCTGTAAGACGTCTATGACGTCGCACCGTGTGGAACATCAGCAGAGTGACTTTCAATAACTACGTTGGTGACGAAAATTTAACATAATTTTGAAATTAAAAAAAAAGTAATCAAATTACAAAAAATATAATTTATATCGAAATAAGGTGGAACAATATTAAATTCAAAGTTTTTATTGTTTGTGACAAACAAATAAACAACATGTACAACAAATATTAAACATCGTTTACTTTTGTAGACATATGAAAAGAATTGCCAATTTGGCGAGCCACTGACCATCAATCAAATATACAAATTATTCGTCATGGAGTCCTATAATTGATGTAATTTGTAAAATTGAGACACCTTTATCGCCAAAACCAGCGTTTGGTCGCGGGACAACGGATCTGTGCTTCGATTACCGGTCGAGGTGAAAAATTTCATGGACCCAAATTTCGGCTCTTACACCATTTGCAAGGGTGGTCTCAAGGAACAACCCATAGCACGTTAAACACTTTTCATATAGTTCGGCAAGGTGCAAATCACTTAAAAATGTAAATTGCCCAAGGTTGGTGGTTCTCTACGGGTACTCTGGCTTCCTCCACTACTAAAACTGACGGTCACGATATAGCTGAAATACTGCTGAAAACCCATACAAACCAAAATAAAAACAATCAAAACAACAACAAAAAATGTAAACCACGATAGTCTTGACTTCGTATTTGACAACCGGTATGGTTTCGATTGTGCCGTATGCAGTGGCGCATGACGTTTGAGCCGATCTTTTTAGTGTGAACAAATGACAAAATTACCTGTGTTTGACACAAAATTAACAAGTTAAATTCGGCGCAGTAGAAAGAAATAATCGGCGCAAATGAAAGAAAAAATCGGTGAAAATGAAAGAAAAAATCGGCGAAAATGAAATGCAAATCGGCGCAAATGCAATATAAAAAAAACGGTATGCAGAAATAAAATGTCAAGTAAAAATTTATGTATTGGTGCAATAATAATATCAAAGACTATTATAGGGACACGTGTACAACATTTTATTTTCGGAAGGGGCCTGGGAATTTTTATGTGGATCTTACTTTTCTTTATGCCTTTTTTTCTTTTATTAGACAGTCATTAGGACTTAGGAAAGGAAACCCTTAGCTCATATAATTATATCCTCCTTATATTTGTTTATTTCATTATGTTTTTGTTTAATACATGTATATGTTTGTATTGCCATAACCCAAATGGGTTCTATGTCTGCAATTTTGAATAGAATATAACATATATTATTACACCCCAAAAACGAAGTTAATGTACACTGGTATGGCCTTATCCGTCCATTGGTCCGTGTGTCCTTAGACATTTTTATGGAGTTATATTGTATATGGGATAAGGCTTTTATAAGCTGGAATGACTTATGTGTAATCCTATTGACATTTTTGAGCAAACTAAATTTGTTTAAATCAACCCCCGTTAAGGCCGATTTACACGGCGATACAAGTTGCATGCGTCTTGAAGCATGATACAAATAACACCGTGTAAACTATACATTTTTTGTGTAGCATGCGACTTTTTGAAGTTGCATGATACACAATCTGGGATAGGACATGTTCTATTTCGTGATACAAGTTGGAATTCATGTCAAATCGCCCCACGGAAAAATCGCCCCAGTAAAAATCGCCCCACTTTATTTCAAAATCGCCCCACTTCCAAAATGTGTTTATACTGTTTTAAAAATCGCCCCACTGATGTAAAAATCGCCCCATCAATGTCAATTTCGCCCCACTCATTGTCAAAATCGCCCNACAAGTTGCATGCGTCTTTTCTATTTTAACCAATGAAAAAGTATAAGAAAGGTCATAAAAGGTTAAGATAGTCGCATGCGACTTTTACACACCGTGTAAACGTAAATGTATCATGATACAAAAGTTGCATGATTCAAAATGCATGCGACTTGTAATACCGTGTAAACTTTTATGTATCATGATACAGAAGTTGCATGCTTCAAGACGCATGCAACTTGTATCGCCGTGTAAATGGACCTTTACAAATACTACCAGAAAATCCAGAGATAATAACTTTCAAATCCCGAATGATCGAGAAAATATAATGCTCCATCCCCATAGTGCTCAAAAATACAATAAAAATTCTGGAATCCTTATAAAGGGGTGGTAAATCCAAAATTCCTGCGGAATAAAATAGTTGATTTAACCGCTCTTACATCTTGAGTATTTCAATGAAGATTACAAAAAGAATATCAAGGACAACACAGGAAAATATTTGAAACAAAAAATGTAAAAAAAATAATTTAACACCTTCTTTTTTATTTTCTTTATCCTCAAATCGTGCTTATTAATAAGAAAGTGTCCATAAAGTACACTGCCGTACAAAAAAAATATTGATTTTAGATTATTGCTTCGGTGTTCATTATCGATACTCTAACTTTCGACGTCTATTACTGTGACATCATCTTCATTGAAAGAAAGAAATCAAGCGACGTGTGTCCGAAAAAGCCATTTTTTGTCGTTATATTCCATTATATCTTTCTTATGAGTTCGGTGACCTATTGTTTTTATTGCCTAATTCTAATTAATACAAACAACTCTACATGCTCTGAAAATATGCGGAAAAAATCAACAGCAGAATTTTCACAATTTAATAGAAAAGATAACAAAAATGTCAAATATTTTGCGCGGGAAAGTAATTAAGCGTTAAAATAATCATCACACCTACATTCAAAAGTTTGTTCTTTAATTGAATTGAAATCTATAGACTTCCCGGAGTATAATACAGAAATCCGTTTGCAAATTCAACTATTATTACCAAAATGGCAAGGGTTTGAAGTTAACCTTTTCATTTCTCCATCTTCCAATTTTAGCTACTTTTCATGGTGCTATAGCAACAAAACGAATTCGGTGACCTATATTTTTTATTCTTGAAAATTGTCCCAAATACCTTTAAGAATGAATATGCAAAGTTCCATGAAAAAATCAACTGTATAAATGATTAGTTGGTTTGGTCTTTAAAACAAAGATATTTTACGTTTTAAACAAAAAAATTAACATCACAATCATCTGACGTCATATTTTGGCGGGAAATGTTTTCGAATTGCCTGTTTATCGTGGATTCTTGTGAGTCACATTACGAGACTATTCCCGGCTGATTGTAGATGGCTTGTCAATCTTTTTTGATAGGACAATGGAAGCTGTTCTATAGTAACTTCAAGGTCCCTGAAATTGCTACATATCTGTGCGTTTCTTTATAAGATTTATTGGTAGTAAATATTTTTATAATATTAAAAAAAAATACAGTAATATGACAAAGTAAAAAAAAAGACTTTCATAAATGGATATACAAACAAAACACATAACCGACGGAAGCTAAATTTACAAATATTTGGCAGTTAGGCTATTTAATAGAACAAAAAAAAATTCCACACTGAACTACTCACAGTGTTAACTGTCGACAACACCGGGAATGTCGCAAAGTGCTATTGAAAGGTAAGAACGATAAAGTTCCGTATACTGCATAAGTCGCACAGTTGATGAATAGATCAAAGGTTAGATGCAAACCTGTAATGGAAAAGAAATTGAATTTAAACTGTGAATGGTGAATATCAATTAATTAATATTGTAGTCCATAAGCATCTAAGAGTATATCGTATGTGCATTTTTATACACATGAATCAAACTCGTATAATATGAAAATTATTCAACAATTATTTTGACGGTAACGTTGTAGAAATGTCAATCAAGAGAACATTTAACAGACGATAATCTTGGCTTAAGTTCGCTTAATTTGTCATTTTATAGATACGCAAGTCCACCCAAGAGTACGCTAAAATATTTCCATCGCAATTTCGGTAAACAAGAACTGAATTCAGCTAGAATATACAGAATGCGCTCCGATGTTATTATGAAATAAATCCTTTTGACTAAACATTTTTGACGTGAAAACGATATTGCAGATTAACATCTTCACAGATAATCCCCTGATATATAATCTATAGGGATGATATCTTATACCGACAGCATGTTCGAGGAGTGGTTTCATATTTGGTAGGCGATAATCTTACAATTAATAAAAGGCTGTCATTTGAATATTATTTAGTAGAAGGACTGAGACACAAGAAAATACAGGTATAGTTTTAATTGACAATTAGCTTTATATAATTTGATGGTATATTTATATTCTTTTTGGAAGATGAATCAAGAAATGCATAAAGAGGGTCTATATTTAGTGATAATTTGCTAGCATTATTTCTTTTATTATATTGTTTTCGGGGTTTTCGTCTTTGTTTTTTTTTTTGTTTATTTAGTTTTTTGGCCATTTTTCCAAATAGATTTAAGTGTTAGTGTTAGGCTCTTTGTTAAGTTATTTTAGAAATTAAGCTGTACTGATTTCAATTGAAAAAAATACACATCTCGTATACACAAAATAACGTCTTATGAGAAATATCTAAAATTTGTATCCTAAAATTTCAAAGTTTAAACAAATATAGTCCAAATACCTTAGATTGTATCCACTCACCACTTTCTCTTAAGTGAAAAATTGATTAAAAGTCCTACCGTGGGCTAAATGGTTTGATTTTTTTAACCTTGTATATCATTCAGATTTGAATTGATGGTGAATACTCCCGAAAGATTGTTTGAGGATGATTAATATTTTAAGCCTCATATGAACTACAAAAAACCTCCGATTATGTGTATATATAATGTCCCTAACTGACTTGGGTATCTTTACCAATTTCAGTGTACAAATACTTTTGGTCTAGATTGTTCATAGTGCTCACATAATATGTGGGCCTTGTTTAAAAAATGAAAACAAGACCAATACCAATAAGTCAACAAGTTTGGGTATAAGCTGTCGTGTTTTGTTGTCATGCTTACACCAAAGAAAAATATTGTTTTGTATTAAGTTAAAACCGAACCGTCAATCTAAAACAAACAATCCAAGGACAATGCAAATATTGGAAAAAAAACCAAGAAATATAGACACAACATGAGTACGGAATATATTTGGAAGTACTTTTATACACAAATTATAACTGGTATTACACTATGGTGTTATATATTGTATTCACAACGCATACTTTTTGAATTAAAGGAGACAATTTATATTATAAACTTATAGTAAAATTTTTCATATGCAACATTTTTTTTTGGAAAATTTGAACGCTTGGTGTATCACCTGTTACCGATTTCCAGACGAACTGTTCCAATGGCCAAATAATTTGCACAATGCGATTTCATTCATATCTTACGCGTGTAGAAATTTTTTTATGGGCAAGATTTCGTTTAGTGTTCATATTAATTAATAAAGGAGTGATTTCATGCTCATTTCAGGAAATAGCAAGACTAATGCCCTCTACAATGAAGATGACTTACGAACTGTTGCCTCCGGTCTCTGGCCTCATGCAACAGTTCACAATCATATCCATCCCATGTGGACATAAAGTTTTGCTGTTTCTTTCAAAGGCATGTAAAAACTGTATATTATTATTTTTTTTTTTGCATTTTCCTCAAATAACTAAATACTGAAGTTACTGTGAATTTGTTTTCTGCATATGCGCATTTCGACAATTTTGACAACTTATGTCTCTTCTGTGTGGATAAAATCTAAACATTTGGAAGACCATATACTCAAAGATGTTCAAAAACTGATAGAGAACAAATAATCAAGATGAGCTAAATTTAAAGCAAAAATCAGCTAAGGACAGAGCTTTGCATGAGGGAGGTATTCCATAGTTTCCAACAAAATATTAAAAAAATTAGATATTGCAAGGTCCCTCAAAATAGAGACAACATTTGTTGCATATTATCAAACTGAATTCTTTTAGCTTTATTCCGTTGTCACATTTGGTTTCCTTTTAACGGAAGTTTCATCTACTCCTTGACTAAAATCATCATCAGATTTGAGGTGGCTGAATCATCACATTTTCGAATATGTGTCAGATTTCGAAATTTCTCTGTTTTTCTCAAGTCAATAGCCTAAAAAAATAGCATCCGGACCCTCATTTATCATAACTGGAATCCCGGCATAATATCTCACGTGAGTTATTACTATCTTTGGTACCTAACTACCGTTATATTCATGTGCAAAATTTAGTGCCGTATTGTATTATTTTTTAACAGTGATTTAACGGCAGTTTATAAATTTGAATAATGAAATGTTTTTCTATATGTATATGCCAAGGAGCAATGTTTTGATTTTATTTAAGCTCTTATTTACCTGTGTCTATATTACTACGCCATTTGTTCTCACTGCTCTCACTCTAGACACTCTGCGACATTATTTGACATTGATTTACTATAGCTTCCCATTATTATCACCCATTTGTTATATTATTCATGTTATTAAAGGTGTGTAATAAATATTACGTATTTCACAATGATTATCAATTAATACTGCCATTGTATCAAATAATTCCAGTTGAATATCTCGCATGTAAATTTAACTTCCGTGATGTTAATTTTGGAAATTTGGAATTTTTGTCCCTCTTTCGATTATAGTGTGCAATTGGATATTGTTAAAAATTATGCTGACCTGATTTACCCTGTATTTCATGGCAACTTTTGTGTTATGTACGCAATCAATTTGTGACGGATTTTATCCTACTATTTCATGTATTTGAGAATAACAAAGTAACATACCCCGGAAAACAAACCATGGTTTTTATCAAATTAATCTTCTGATTTAAAAGATGATACTAAAGAATCAGTTACCCAACATATATTTCAATAACACATCTTAGCTGGCTGTATGATGGCTACCACATGTGGCTCAGATCATGCATACTCTTCTGCAACATGTGATTATACTGCTGGTTTGTAGTTTGCATTTTTTAAATTTCCATATAGCAATGTATTGTGGTGTTTGAAGCTGACCATTTTCCCGCATATATGAAATAAATCAATATAAGATCATAAAACAAAATAACATACACATCCGTTGATGAAATAAGATTTAAATCCAGTTATCATTTGATATGGTTGCAACCATATCTTTTCTTGTTATTTCCTGAATGTCTTCTTTAAGTCAAATTAAGACACCTGACAAGTTTTCACAAGATTGTTGATATAACTTCACAGCTCTAATACAAAAAATAGTCTTATTGTTTAATCAAGGGAAAATCCAGAGAAATCCATTTCCCGCCAAATTTTTAAAAGTCTTCTATCTGCATTTAAAAAACACGGACCTATATATTTCTTTGAACAATTTCATTAAGTCTACACTGCTTAATTAATTTAAGGGGTAGACCTGGGTAGGCCTAAAATTTTCCAACCGTTTAATTTTTTTGATATTTACAGTATTTAATCTATAGATGTTCGTATAAACTTTAGGCAATTTTCACCAATTTTTACCGTTCCGTTTTGTGTCTAGTGGTCATCAGAGATGGTATGTTTCCTCATATTAATTGATCCGTTCAGGACATGCTTCTGGTGTATAAAATAGGCTCCAATTGAAATTGTGTTTGGTATAAAATTATCCTAAACGCAAAATTCAGCATTATAAACAAGCGTGCAAGTAGGCATGAAATAAAATAATAAATTTCAATAGTTTGAACTGAAATACATGAGTGGTTTGGGCCATATAGACTGAAAAGTTCACCCAATTTTTATCAGTATTAAACACTTCTTGTAAAAAAATGAGTCGTTTAATTTTAACCAAAAGCTGAGAATAGAATTTACAATAAAGTAGGCAAAAATTAACAAAATTCCTGAAACTGTGCTTTCAATTACCTCCCTTGAAAAAAATCTGAGTTTTATATATTTTTCATTATTTTTCGATATTATTGTACGAAATGTAAGATTAATGTGCTAGTAATAAATAACTATATATTAGGTAGTGATTTACATGACAAAAAGAATATTTATTTGATTTGTGATTCTCTTTTTACAATTTTGAAATTTTAATTATACCTATCGAAATGGTTCTATTTCTTTATGTTAGTATTATGAAAGTGAAAAACAGAGTTATCTCCCCATACCCCAGGTCTACCCCCTTAAATAGGTTAAAGAAATCCTTGATATAAGCAACATCAGAAGTGAGTGTCCTTAATAATGTATACAGTAATATGGTTCTAATGACATTATCTTTACTACTCATTAATGTTTTACTCTTTAAGATCAACGCAATGTATCAGGAATGGCAGATTGTAAATGCGTTTTTGCTATACAGTGATAACGTTTCATTATTCCTTTTTATGAACCTATTTCTACTGTCTACCTACAGCTAATATAACGGATTTGTGAGACATTAATATCCGTAATATACTTTTGTATTTTGTTCGTCAGGCTATCAGGTGTTCTAATCTGCAATATTATAAAAACACATTAGAAATCTCACTTATAAAGTACGAAACGCATGCCATTCAGAGCTTACCTATTTGGAATCAGGAAACTTATGGCACAAACAGTTTTTCTTTAAAGTCATACCGGTTTTGTGACAGAATGGTGCTTTGACTAACGATTACAAAATGTCCATGCATATAACTCCCACTATTAAATTGGGTTTATTTTTCTGTATCAGTTTTTATTATACTTTCGTTGTATCTCGATTATCAAACTATTGTTTTATTCTTTTTTAAATAAAATAAACATTACAATGAATCAGTTCTATTGACTATAAACTTGAACACACGAAAAGATGAAAGCCCGGCGGACCTAATTAATTTTAACAATCCATTTGAAACAACACTAGCATGTTACAAATTAACGCGGGAAGAGAATTATGATTTAAGCATGGCGACTATAAACATTTTACGATGAATAAATGTATAATTATCTGCAATCCCATGATCAGCTTTAATTCAGGAGATTAATATGCTTTGGATTCAAGAATGTAATCTCAGCAAAATTTGCAAATTATCCCTGTTCATATACAGATATATTGGTGACTCACAAAATATTTGAGTTGTTTTCATAGTGTTTTTCTGCTGTTTAAAACGCTCATATATTATCATATGACGGGAAAAGACAGTTATGAATTTGAATTTGATTAAGGTTGAAATGGATCTAATTAATTTTAAGTTACTTGAACAAATGTAAGGGCTATAATTCTATGAAATAGATATAACATTTCAAATTACAGAAATTGTAGAAATAAAATGGTGTGAATAGTTTAAGGTAGTTCTAGCCTTATAAAAATATTAGACAGGATTTTCTTTATTTAAGAAATTTTGCAGGTCTTTGTCCATTGTTGAAAAAAATGAAATAAAAATGATTTGTCACCGATCACCTTTTCCTGTCATCAGGTTTTGAAAATCAGGCAAAATTCAGTAATTTCAGCAATATTTTCAAAGATTATATAGGGAACTGTGAAAACATGTTTATTGTTTAGCTTTCGTATGAAATAATATCATTTTTTGGACATTTCAAAGGTATAATACACTTCAGCTATATGTTGAGCAGAAAAAAACCTATATGTCAACGTTTGATTAAGAGAGATATTTTATATAGTTTACGAAAAATACAATATTCATGGGAAAAGTGAAAATGTATGTCAGTCTATTATGACGTCACAATGGAAAGGCCAATAAAGGAATATTCCGGCTTGAAAATCAAGTCAATTCCGTATCCGACTTTTGTTTCGCTAATTCGCCAATCGAATGCGCCGTGTATTAGTGTCGATCTACCTTAAAAAGTATAAATGTCCAAATATATATCAGGGCAGGCTCCATTACCAGTAACCCAAAAAGATCAAGTTGAACTTGCACAGAACAAATAAAAAGATCCGGACAAAAATATCTGAACAAAATGAACATTAATTTAAATTTCTACAAAAACGTGATAATGTTAAGCAAATGGAATAATGCTTTTGTTGTTCTTCTTAATCATGAGTCATGAACAAACACTCATACCTATTAGGAAGTTACAGAACGGCCCCTAGTACCAATTTAAAGGGAATTCACTTAATAAAACTTGGAGATGGCCACTTTCATGACTCCAAGATAAAAAACAACAGCAAAACCGTTGTTCCATGCGTGTTTTTACCATGTATTCGTAGAAACGTTGTCTCATTGGAATTAACTCCACATTCTTTTCATGTTTTTTAGCTACCTCAATTAAATATCACATTTTCATTTATACACAAGGTAAAAAAGTAATCTTGTAAAAGAAATTATCAACCAACCCATCTCTATCAATTTTTCCTTAAGTACAATAAATGTATGATAAACATACGAAAAACCATATACAGGTACATAAGTATAGACAAAAAGATTATCTTGAACAAGAAAGGAAGGAGACATAACGTAATATGGAAGTGACTTGCCGCTAAAGTATCAAAGTGTATTTTGTAAGAATTTCAGGCAAATAGTGGGAGATCAAAATAAGAAAAATCGCAAGAAATAGGAAAAGGTAGTGCGAAAGATCTTAATACCTATTCTCCTGTAAGACCTAGAAATACCACTAATTCAAAGATAGCATGGCGATACGAGTGTAACTACGACTGCAAACAAATTAAGAAATTCCAAGTATAGGTGGATTTTATTGCACTAGTAATAGAAGTGAGGTAGGATACGACCTTTGTGACATCAAAATAGAAAACAATTTTATGATCAGATCATCTTGTTACATATAAGAAAATATCAATCAATTACTTCATTCATGTGATATCTTGCCATTTGTGATATGTCTAATAGAGTCAAAAATGACGACTATGAAAGCCTCCGCAAAACGTGTTTCTAGCTTCACAAGCTCGTGTTATTACACCCTCTTCATTTAAGTGATACTTTCTTCATTTAGACGAATTGCGAGAAAACTGATATCATTTGTTCCGAACTTCAATTTGGCAAACTGCGACACAAAATATACTCTCTCTTTGCACCTTGAATCGGGCGAACTGGAACACATAAAATATTTTCTGTTTCGAACTTAAATTACACGATCATTGTTCTGTTTTTATGTTCAATTTGACGAGATGTGATAAAAAGATATAAATACTGCAAAGGCTTTACATATGATTTTTCAAGTTATTATATGCCAATAGTCATTTCACAACTAGCTGAAACAAAAAAAAAATACAAGTTGTATATGAAATATAACCCTAAAGCCCTGGAACGAAAAACCACACAAGGCAGATATTAAAAAATAATATATGTGTCCATGGTTTTAGTAGTTTCTAAGCTATGGATTTTTGCGACATTCTTAGTACTAAAGCACTAGAGGTTTTTGATAGTGATATTGTAAGGAAATTACAGTTCGAACGACGACGTGTTATTAATTACAAAATTTTGGCTTTTCTATTTAGATCCTTTTTATTAATTGCTATCTATCAGCTAACATATTGTTAATTGACTTCCAAAAGTTTTGGTTCGATCTGCACTTATGAGACATAAGTTGTCGAAATGCGCATATGCAGAAAATGATTTAACAGTAACTCCGGTATTTGTTATTAATTACCACTTGGCCGATGTCTCTGCGAGGGTATTCACCCACCCAGTACTCAGTACTTCGGTGCTGACCACACAACCGATTGTATTGAAACTTGCATTATCTGAATTTTGCAATTAAAAAAACTAAAGAGTATCTACCTCAAGAATAGCTCTGACCATAACTTTTTGGTTTTTCTACTTATATCCTTTTAGTTCTTTGTTCTCTATAAGCTTTAACATATTTTTCGGTTAATTGACTTCCAAATGTTTTGGTTTGATCTGCGCTGAAGAGATTTTAGTTGTCGAAATGCGCATATGCAGAAAGTAAATTAACAGTTACTTCGGTATTTGTTATTTATTTACAAAATGTTCATGTTTTTACCTCATAGAAAACAAGGTTTGCAGATGATTAATGGAATACAATGGTCTGAGAGTAGATAAACGGGCGCCACGCAGATCATGCTTACCCTTCAGGAGCACCTGAAAATACCCCAGTTTTGGTAGAGGCTCACACTGCTAGTGTTTTAATTTTATGGCGTTCTTTTTCATTTTTGTTTACTTGTTTTGTCCTGTCATAGTGATTCAA
>MJUU01015125.1:8255-37384 GCA_002080025.1 Modiolus philippinarum | reverse complement strand
TTATTGCCATTTGTCACAAAACTTCCTACTATGATTGTTGAGATTTAGTTTGGTTAAGCAATGATTTTCTCTTTTAGATTTTACATACATTTGATCAATGATCTTCCAAATGTTGGATTTGATCTGCATTGAAAAGACATTAGTGGTCGAAATGTCCCTATGCAGGCACTTTACAGTAAATTCTGTATTTTGTTATTCATTACCCGCGGGCCGATGACTCTGCTGGTGGACTGTTAGACGCGGAGGGTATTTACATGTTCCAATCCAGTAGTCAGTTCTCAGTCTCTGACCCGAAAACCGATTTATTTTTAATCTTGCAATATTTCAATTTTAGAAAATTTTAAACATAGCTAAGGGGTATCTCCCTCGTTCATGCTCTGTCCTTAGCCTGCTTTTAGCTATTAAATTAGATTTTGGGGGGGATTTGTTCTCTATCAGATCAATAGTCCCCCAATGTTTAATTGGATTTTAACTGAAAAGACATACTAGTAAGTTGTCGAAATGGCTAAATGCAGAAACTAGATTACCTGTACATTTGATATATTTATGAAGTGATACTTGTAACCAGTGCATCAGCTGTCGGAAACGAATTACATATAATCAGGAATTACCTGACGGACGATAACTACTGTTCTTATTTTAAAACAATATGGGACTTTCGCAAAGAGGCAAATTGGTACCAGACTGCATTCTTGTCAGGTTCAAGCATTTGCTCCATCCGGACGTTTTTATTATAAAAAAAGAATTGTATCGTATAACCCTAAAGATCCATATCGAGTGTTTTCTTTTGTTGCTGTCTTTTTTTAAACATAATTGAAATCCGATAGTCACAGTTACTGTATCAACTTAAGACATAATCATTTATAAATAGTAAGGTATAATAAGAAACCTCGGTCAGTTATCTAGTTTTTGTATGAAAGTGGAGATAAGTTAAATTAGTATATCAATAGTCGCTTTTGATATTTAAATCAAAATAATCTCCACTTAGTTATATATATATATATATAACTAACTTAGTACATGGAGATAACCGACCGAGATTTCTCATTACAAAGTTAAAACACATAACAGTTTGTTAAGGTTTCATGAAACCTGCAAAATAAGAAACTAATTTCAAATCCAACGTCATGGAACGGCAAAAAATCAATTTAGGTCACTATTTCTTTTAAATACCTGCAGCAAGTCAGGGCCACTGCGGTTGACAACTTTCCGCTGGTTTTGTACATACTTTGCTTTTTTCCCTTAGGATTTCGGTTTTTCCCCAATTCTACTCTGTAATATTAATATCCGCCGTTTTCTATATATAATTATTCAGTGTACCTTTAGTATTATGATTTCAAGTTTTTTCGTATTGTTTTCAGAATGGCCAAACGTTTTGCTCTGTATGTGTTAACAGTATTATGTATGCTGGACTTTGGAATGTGTATTTTCTATACAGACAGCAAAGAATATGATTACCCACGAATAGGAAAAAGGAACAGACTAGAAAAAATGCTTGAAAACAGAATTTATCAAAAAGAAATGGATGATTCAGAAGATTTAAGTGAAGGTGTATTACGATCAATTTTATTATTTCAGTATATGGACATTAATAGTAAGTATGTCTAATTAAAACAGGGTTAAAGGAATACTTGCCAAAAATGCAAATGACAGGGCGTTTGAATTAGAACCAAAGACTTATATTTTTGACAAACATTGGCTACGTTCATAATATATCTGTTTCATTAAATCGATTTTTTTAATCATCAAAGCACACTGATGACTTTCGGAAGCGTGACAGTTAAATGTAGAAAAAAGCAAATACGGTTTGGCAAATACTATTTTATAAAGTGAAATCAATTAGCGGTATGTAAAGGTGAAACATTTGAAAAAATACCACATCTTTTATCAATCAGAAACCAGCTTACTTGCATATGGTGTAATTATCATATAATCTAGTAGAATTTAGGAATTGTGTAAGTGGTTGATATGGTCAAATCGAGTTGGTGATTAATTTCTTGCTATTTGTGATAAATACATGGATATTAGAGGAGAAACAGTACAAATAATTACAGGAATAATATATAAGTATATGAAAATATGTACTTCTATAGCACGTTACCAATCCTTGTCATGTTTAATTATATTTTACACTGTTTTGCAAATATCCTTATAAATGAATACATATGTTTCTATTAAATTCAAATAAAATAGAAAAAAGAAGGGAAACGGGGAATGTGTCAAAGAGACTACGACCCAAAGGGGAGTAATAACACCTCAAAGCAACCAAAAGATCTTCAATGAATGGTGAGAAAACCCCACACCCAACGGTAGGTCGGAGTCGGCCCTGAATAAAGAGTAATTAAGTTCAGCGAAATAAACATCATCCTAGACTACTATAGACATAAAGTAAACTAACTTACATTTGGCGGGATTTTTCCATAAAGATGTTATTTTAAGCAATTTTACATCAGAAGTTCGACCTGCAACAACATACTTATCAACATAAATTATTCATGAACAACAAACTTAGTAAAGCATTTTTTAAATTTTCAAATTATTTGTAGTAAGAGACCAAAATAATTAATGATACATTATTTACCGAGGGGCAAAAAATGACTTAAAGCCGAAGTTACTGTAAATTTAAATTCTGCAAAAAAATTATGCGCATTTCGACAACTTATATCTCATCAGTGCAGATAAAATGTAAACGTTTGGAAGACCATCAACTCAAAGATGTTTAAAAACTGATAGAGAACAAATAACCAATAAACCAATAAGATCTAAATGTAAAGCCAAAATCAGCTAAAGACAGAGCTCTGCATGGGGAGATACTCAACAATAAGTAACAAATATACATGACATACCGTGTTTCCAAAAGCGAACGAACACACATAACATACAATGAGTCCAAATAAAAAAAATACAGAGCATATTAAGAAATTAAAATTAAAAAAAAATCATACATGACATACTAAGAGACTTAAATAAATACACACATATTAATTATATACCTACGTATATATCAAGACACACCAATACAAGGGACAGGACTGAAATATAAAGACAACTGAACATCATCGGACAGTGGGTAAAAAACTCGGAAATGTAGTCTGCTTTACCCCATTGTCTGTCTTTATCTGTACCTTGGAAGAATATTAGTAATTTTTGTATTCACCAGTTGGCAGTCCATATATTTAAGGGTAGATCAATTGGTCCTGTACATCATTAATCAAACGTTTTGTCTCAATTGTTTAAAAACGTTTTTTCATACATTTAGGATTTGTGTCAACTTGGTGTTAAACATCTTTTAATGAATGTTTTTGTCGCCCAATTTTTTTTTTGCACATAAAAGAAAAAAATAATCGAACTGCAGGTTTTTGAACTTTTTTTTTAACTATAGTAATTGAGCACAATTTGAATATTAAGCTTAACAATTTATAATTTTGTATTATTTCAGATAACTGATTTAATATAATTATGCAGATATATCGATAGATCCCGTTCATTACCATATTTTATCCACTGTAACTGGAGATATATTTTAAATCTTTTAATTGCGAAGCTTGTCGAAATATTTACAAATATGATACATTTGACTATCTCGAGTGGATAAAATATGGTATTAAGGGGATAAAGTGGTGTAATTTTTCTCTAATAATAAAAGAAAAACTCTGAGATTTTATTGTTTCCAAATAGATTTGGCGGGAAATATAATGGGGTTTTATTCAAAATATGCTGAATATGATCTGCCCAGAACCGGTTTAAACTTCACACATTATTAAAGTAGAGAAAAATAGAATCTATCCTTTAACGTCGTTTATTATCGTAGTTCTATTGTCGAAAGGATCAAACTTTTAAAGCTCGAGATTTAACGAGAACTGTTATGTTTAACCCTTGAGACAGTAGAACTGTGATAATCAAAGACTTGTAAATGATAGATTTTATTTCTCTCATTCTAAAATTAATAACATTTGCATGTGTTTTATTTTACCCAGTCGCGGGCCTCTATAATAAATACTGTGACGTCAGCGGATTGCATGGAAATCAACAAAAGTAAATCGGTCACATATGATTCAAGATAAATAAACAATGTTTCAGATTTGAGAAAATACTTTTTACATTGATTAATACTCGAAATAAATTTATTTAAGGTGTATTTTGCTATTTGAAGAAAAGTTAGTGACCTTTTCAGTATCCAATCAAATCGCCAGATCAATTTACCCACATGTTGGAAAAAACTTTGATCTCCCATGCTTTGAAATTGGCGAGAACAGCACAAGAATTAGAGAAACGAAGTTATTTATAGATATATATAGCTTCTACAACTAGAACTGAGATGATTATGAATTTCTCACATCGAGTTAATTTTTTTTCAAATATTTGAATACGACTCTTGCCGAATTTTTAAACATTTCAAAATTTATTAAACAAGATGCTAGAAATTTCATCATTAACGTGTTTAAGTTGTAGAAAATGTTTCTCTTAAGACATAATGTAAAACACCTAGGATTATGTTCCAAATAGATTTGACGGGAAAATTCACAAGAGTTGTTCCTTATCTAGAGATGAGAAATACTATTATCACATCAGTCAGGCATTGACTAAACTTTAAGAAAAAATAGACATATTAAATTTCGAAACTGGAATGTTACCACTATAGTAAAGGACAGTCTGCATAATGTCTTTTGTTAATGATAGTAAATTCGGTATCTGCGAATATTGTGTTTTTGTGATATAAGAAATTTAAGCATTTCGGGCATAATAAGTTTGTTCGTTCAACTTTCAAATATTCCTAAATATGAAAAAATACTTGTTAAATTGTTTTGATTGGAAATATAAATAAATAACGGAAAAGGGAAGTGGCAGTTTATGTGGAATTGCTGAATTTGTTTTTTATAGTTATTGTCCGTTAGAGAATATGATTTACACTATCAATATCTAAGAACGTAAAACTGTTCATGGCATTTACAGTATAATTGATAAATAAGAAATTGCAAATATTTCTACCGTGAAAATAAAACATAACAAATATTAAAAAATTGGGAAATTTGAAACTCACGTAATGCACTTTTGTGGCAATTGATAGCAGATAAAATGATATTTATTTAATTGGTTATGAAAGCAAAAACCTAACAATTACCATCGTTATTGAAACTGAGTAATGTTTCGGTAAAATATGAATATCGCAAATTGTTACATAAACAAAAAAATGTTTACATTTTCGAAACCGGCTTGGCTTATAAAAATTTAACTAAACTTAAACTAAGCAGCTCACAATAATCTCGAGTTATTACCGCATTTAATGAAATAGGTAAAATAAACTTGTCATTAAAGTACCAGTATACAAAATCTACTTTTCTTTGAATGGAATATTCAATCGTCAGTTTAAGTATCTTGAGTGTAAACAATGTATTTTTTTATTAGATATAATGATGACCTAGGCAAATACATATACAAAATAAGGATCGGAAAACAAGTGACGCAGCACCTATATAAACTCCTCTCCTTAAACTTTATGAATTTCTCACAGCGATTAAAATTTTTTTTTAAAATGTTTGAATACGAGGATTGCCGAATTTTTAAACATTTCAAACTTTATTAGACAAGATGCTAGAAATTTCATAATTAATGTGTATCTCCCTCATGCATAGCTCTGTCCTTAGCTAATTTTGGCTTTACATTTAAATCATATTGGTTATTTGTTCTCTATCAGTATTTAAATATTTTTGAGTATATGTTCTTCCAAACGTTTAGATTTTATCTGCACTGAAGAGACATAAGTTGTCGAAATGCGCATATGCAGAAAGTAAATTCACAGTAACCTCGGTATTTAGTTATTTAAGTTGTAGAAATATTTCTCTTACGACATAATGTAAAACATCGAGGATTATGTTCCAAATAGATTTGACGGGAAAAAACAAAAAGGATCTTATCATTGACTTTATATATATCCTGCGAATGTAAGTGAGAACCTGTTCTTTAAAAAGGATAATTCAAAGACAATGGCAACATCAAATCGGTAACCTCTTTTTTCTATCAAAGAGGGAGACACAAATTCGAGAACGGAAACACATACATAGGTAAAAAAACAGACCCAATATAAAATATTTACAATTTAACCGTTCTATTCGGATAATTTTTAAATAACCCAAGAATCAACAAATTGTTTTTTTTTGTAATCTCAAAATGGTAGAAATACGTGTATGATGAAAATACATGTTTGATGAAAACAGAAATGTGTAAATAATTTCTCATGTGTATTTCTTAAAAAATAAAGGGATATGAAGGTAATGTACATGGAACAAAATTCCCATAAATACATGGTAAGATTAAGCAAATGAAAAAACGCTTTCATTGATGTTCTTCATCTTGAAGTCACCATAAGGCCTTCAACAAAGAGCAAACAGTCTTACCTAACAGCCCCTAGCATGTATTGACATTCTTTACAAAAACAAATTAAACAAAGTTGCAAATTGACGGTTACTTCCAAACATCTTAGACTGTGGTACATGTGAGTAGAGCATAAGGATAAATTATATGACAACACTCTTTAAATGCTTCATAAGCACTGTTGTTATAGCAGAAAGGAAGATTTCAAGTAAGCACAAATCTTCAACTGTGAGTAAAACTAGCATGTTGTATATCAATTAAGGAAACATCAAGATCAAGCGCATTACGGAAAAAAATCATTCTCGGACTGCAATTATATTACATTTATAGAATAAAGAAATAGAAAAAATACTACATGTAAGACAAAATAAATAAAATAATGTTGATTTTTTTTTCAGAAGATGGATTTATATCAACGGAGGAGTTCGCAAAGAGGATTTCGTCTGAATTAGTTAAAAGTTACCACAAGCAGAAAGAAATGAAATAAATGTACGATTACATCTTCAGATATATGCATTATCTTCCAGAACTTCTTAGATATAAGTGAGAAAGAACTTGTATTGATTTTATCACAACCTCTTGTTATGTGGTAGAAATGACCAATTAAAGTCAGCAAAGAAAAAACAAAATTGGCTCAAATTAACTTTTTAATCAGACAAAAAAAAATTATTATTTTACAAATTAAATACAATATATAACTTATCTGACAATAATGAAGTCCAAGTAATAATCCAAATGAACAGTTCACTTAATTCCACCAATAAATGTCCAATAGAATAATCCTTATAATCCTCACTAAATAGTTGATAATAGATTCACAATAATTGATGTCGATTTCCAATACGAAAGATGTGCGTGATAATCCTATATAAACTAATTAATCCTGTATAAACTTATTAAACTGACTGACTTAACCCTTTTCAGCTACCTCATATAAATACATTTATTATTTCTAGAAAAATCTTTCCACAAGATTTAACTAGAACATTCTAATCAACTGACAATCACATGACTAGAATGATTATGTAAGAAAAACATCTAGAAAAGTCTATTTGTTAAAATCTGTATTTAAATTCTAGAACATTCCACATGTTCTAAGGTGTAATAACCTTGACCCTTGTTTATTGCAAACAAGTTACACGACTAGGCCAAACAAACTACATAATATTAAGGCCGTACAAATCAAAAACAATGAATAAAATGCATTATAGAATATTTACAACATTAAATCACCTATAACACCTCCCCCCAAAAGAAAATGTTTGAATGCAATGAAAAACATTTAAAATAAACAATGAGGTGTTATGAAATTTATCAAACTCTCGACAATGCGTCCGCAATAACACTATCTCCTCCCCCAATATGTCCCATGTCCAGATCAAAACCTTGCAAAGTCAAACTCCACCTAAAAAGTCTCCGATTTTTATCCTTCATTTCATGAATAAATCTAAGAGGGTTGTGATCGGTATATACAATGATAGGCTGAATTGAAGCTGTAACATAAATTTCAAAATGTTGTAAAGCCAAAATCAGAGACAAACATTCTTTTTCAATTGTGGAGTAATTTCTCTGGTGTTTATTAAATTTTCTAGAAAAATAACAAATAGGATGGTCTATACCATCTTTACCTTCTTGTAATAAAACACCGCCAGCAGCAACATCACTAGCATCTACTGCTAATTTAAATTGACAATCAAAATTAGGTGTTGCTAAAACTGGCGCACTTTCTAGGATGGCTTTTAGTTCTTCAAATGACTCATCACAACTTTTAGACCAAATAAACTTTACNGGGATGATTTTGATTTTACAATTACTAATTTCCCCTTTCTTGACGGCGACGTTCCCCTAGCTCCATCCTACGGGGTGTATATATCCCAACTTGTACGATTCGCTCGCATTTGTTCCACCCTTGATGATTTTAATGAGCGTAACCTTACTCTCACATCCAAACTTTTACAACAAGGTTACAGATTTCATAAATTATTAAATACTTTTAAGAAGTTTTACAGAAGATATGAACATTTGATATCTAGATATGACGTGACTCGGAAACAGCTAATAACAAAGGGCATTTCTCATCCTCGATTTTATGGAAATGTTGTTAAAAAATGTCAAAAACTGATTAATAATCCAGAAAAAGTGGGAAGTAACTTACATTCTTTACGTAATAGTGGATATCGACGAGATATTCTGAACAAATCCGTTAAATTGGCTTTGGATTCCAGTGACCTGAAGACTTTACATATATACTGGCCTCTCACTGATACTGCCGATGTCTGCTGAAATACATGAAGACTCTTGACCAAACCCTTCGGGAAGTTTTGAGTTTGATTTTTCTTCCGTAGTGCGACAGTGTTTTACCAGCAGACTAGATTCCTTGAGCTAGCCGGCAGTTTAGCGGCGAGCACTCTTTGACCCTTCTTTCAAAATTACGTTTTGTCTTATGCTTTTTCTGTTCCAAGATAGTGGTCATTGAGTTAGTAGTCTACCTGTATTGGGTTTTATTCGCGTGTTTATGATACTATAGGGAAACAGGATAGAGAAAGGGGAGGTTTGGGTACCCATAAACCGGTTTAACCCTACCACTGGCTTTTGCTGGTGCCGGTACCAAGTCCGGCTATCCCGAGTTCCTATCGTTATTTATGTTTGTCTCTTGTTTTCATTATTGTTTTTCTGGTGCAGTTTGCTTGTAAATTGTGGCATGTGATTGTAGTTCCTGGCCATTGTAGGTGTTTGCTGTTTTCCTGTTTTTGTAAATATATTTTGACAAACGATCTCACCCATGTTTTTTATCTGGTTCATTATAATAATCTGTATGTTTGGATTATTTATTTCTCTTCAAACTTACCTTAGATGACTCACTTACAAAGTCTTTTAGCACAATATCACATTTTTGATAATTTGATTATACTTAAATCAATAACACGTATCTCCTCTCAAGAATAAATAGACTCACACCTTTCGTGCAATGAGTTGATCAGATTATTGATGATATCCAATTTAATTTTCATCCATACTCTCTGAAACGCTACCATTACCACAGTTAAAGTTTTCTGCCTCGACTATTCTACATTCGACCGTCTCCCATAAACGTTCAATTGGGATTCATATCCAATTCTAAACGTTCCCATTATTCGCTGAAGTAATTCCATAAGTGCTTTTGAAATAATCACATGCGCTTTTTCATGCATGAATTTCTTGTCTTGAAGACCAACGCGAGAATTTGCGGTAACAAGACTTTTTCGATTTATGTAGCACCATATCCTTTTCCTGGCAAAGATTCTGGACAATAACTCCAACAAATTTTATGTTTAATCCAATAGTACCCTTTGGCATAATGTTTTTATCCCATAAAGTGTCTTTGTACAAGAAGTAGCTGTGTCAAAAAACATTATCCAAGCATTTTTACACCTTGTTTGCAATATGCTTTCGATCTATGCACTGTAACGACTTCCTTAGGAGAAGATAACACTTAGGCACGACTTGATTTCGCCAGCTAAGGCGTTGACAGAATGTAAATATAGGTTCCTCTTGCTAGACGACGACATATGATTTGTTGACACATGTTACTGCATATAAGGAGGCACAGGTTTTGACAACATTATTTGTAGCTCTCTTACTGCTGGTAACATCCTAACAAGTAATAAATATAATATTGCGGCAATGAAAATACAATATGCAAATTAACGAGTTCTTTGTAGTTATTAACTTAAGTAAGAGAACAACAAATAAGAAATGTTATAAAAACTAATGAAAACATATTAGATATATTGTAAGTATGACAACAAAACGCGAAATAGAACAAGTGATAACTGTGTTCGCAAGCGAAACACAAAAGTCTCCAAAACGAACTCCCATATCGGATTCCCTGGCATTATAAAACCCCCTTTCAAAAAAAAAATTAGCAGGGGTTCCCCTTATAATTTACTTTATACATATAGTCGATTTCAAAACATAACACACAATGACACAGCAGAAAACTCGTTTTTCCCAACATTATTGCTTTCTGGTTTGGTTTCCATGGCAACCAAATGCTCCATTATCCATTTCAAGCAATTTTATACCTTGTTTCAAAAAAAAAAAATTGGGCAGGGGTCCCCTTATAACCTAAATAATACATATAGCTGAAATGAAAATACAGTTATCAAATAAATACGTTTTCTCAAAATTTCATTTTTTTGGTATGGCTTTCCTGGCAACGGTTATAATTTTGAAATTTCCAATCATGGGGAACTCTTTCTTACATGACAATCATCTTTCCTATGAAGTTTCAGGAAGTTACAGTTAATTACTTTTAAGATACAGTGAAAAAATGTTGAAAATGTAGTCCAAATTCATTTTCCCATAGGTTTCTATAGTAAATCCCACCCCTTTTTGCACCCCCAAATATACCCTTAATGGACACCCTTTGAAAAGATGGATCTAATATCCTACACTGTTTGAAAGCTCTAGCTTTAATGGTCTCCAAGATCTGCTTTTAAAAAGTTCATCCGGACGAGAAGAAAGAAAGATGGAATAATAATAATAATAATAATAAGAAACGCAACAAAAACAATAAGTCTGCTAACTTTGTTTGGGAGACTTAATAAATACAATTAGCAGGAAACACCTACATCGGCAAGTTGCATGCCACCATATGTCAAGGCACTGATATGGGTCGAGGGATGATAACCGTGCTGATATGGAAAAGGCCATGTCTTAATCTGTTTATTATATACTTCCAACTAGAAGTTATCATCACACCCGGGCCGAAATAGCCGTATCACCGGTCTGATATGGATATTTTAGAACGAGGTGGTCTGATATAGCCATATCAGACTGGGTATATGATATGGACTGTTTACATCCGGCTATATTACATATGCAAAACAGAACATATTTTGGCTAATTATGTAATAAACACCTTTATAACATGGTGAGATTATTTCTTTAACTGATCATTTTTAACTTCAATATTCCCATATTCTAAGCATTACAAATTAAATCTGTGGAACATTGTTATATTATGGACATCTGAGAAAAAATTGAAAACTACTTGAACAAGGTTTCAATGATGTCCTTCTGTTTAATAATAGTTAATACTCTTAATAGGTTATCCGTTTTAAGGTAAACTCCCTTTACTCTGATTAAATTTGTATTATGACAAAAAAGAAATCACTTCAATCTTGTGCTTTGTTCCTTTGACATTCTACTGTCGTTGTTTTCGATCATGGTAGGTGTTTCTAAAGTTCAGCTTTTGCGTTTCTGCATATTTAAATTAATATCACTATGATAGAATAGTCAAAGGTAGAAAATGAAATGCATTACTAATTGTCGCAAATAACTAAATACCGAAGTTACTGTGAATTTTGATTCTGCATATGCGCATTTCGACAACTTATGTCTCTTCAGTGCAGATAAAATCTAAACGTTTGGAAGGCCATATAGTCAAAGATGTTTAAAAACTGATAGAGAACAAATTACCAAATATGATCTAAATAGTAAGCCAAATTCAGCTATGGACAGAGAATTGCATGAGGGAGATACTCCTTAGTTTCAACAAAATTTACAAAAATTAGATATTGTAAGGTTCCAAATAGAATCGGCTTTCTGTTCAGCCCGAAGTACTTACTATTGGGCTGGTGAATACATGTACCCTCGGGGACTAACAGTAAACCAGCAGAGGCAGCGACCCAGTGGTAACAAATAACTAAATACCGAAGTTACTGTGAATTTAAATCATTAAATAAAATGAGAGATAAATGTAATGAAACAACGGCAGAAGAATTCCGAAGGAACAAAGGAGTGAAAATCACAAAAACCGAAGTCTAAAGACAGAGCAAAAACGAGAACACAGAAAACAGTGACGTTAGACACAAAAACGATGACGTTAGACAGATACAAAGCACAGAAACAGAAATTACAACATTCAGAACAAAGGCACTCACAGTTTTAACTCCAGTGAAACTTAGAGTGACATCAGGTGCTCCGGAAGGGTAAGCATGTCCTGCTCTGTTAACAGCACCCGTCACACAGTAAGTGAGGAAAATATGTTTTTGAAGATCTGTTAGGAAGCTGATTGGTTATTGTCATTTGCTAACCTTGAGACAAAACCATATAAAAAGCATGGTGCGTGTTACTTCTCTAACCCTCAAACAGAACCAAGTTAAATTTTGAAAAGCTTTTGTTATAACCATTAATCAGTATTCAAACATAGACAAGGACAGATCGGTACCACACACATAATTTGCGAAGACAAAACTAAAATATTACAAGACAACACCAAAAACCTAAAGCACTCACAGTGTGAACTCTCATAAAAGCCGAGAGCGACATCAGGTGGTCTGGAAGGGTAAGCATGTCCTGCTCTGTTCACAGCACCCGTCACACTGTGAGTGAATGAATCCGGGAAAATGTAAAAGTCGGTAGTCAAATCCGGGAAGACGGGAATCATTTTAAACTATTAACGGCATCGATCAGTCACGCGACTAAAGTGGCTACCTGTGGCTTTTCGTAGTTTGTATATAGAAATATAACGATGGCTTGTAAAAAATAGAAAATACCAAGATTTACAATTGCGTTCTTTAAAATGTTCAACTATGTGCTTATTCTACATAAATTTCACTTTCTTTCGGTATAATTTTTATGATAATCGGAAGAGGTTTTGTCTCGTCAAAATTGGTTCTTAATTTCAAATATTTTCACAAGTACAGTATTCCCTATTTAAGGTATTGAAAATATTGTAGGTTCTGTGAATTTTCTCCTTTTTAGAACTGAATTGCCAGAGAACTAATACTATTTTCTTATTTGTACAACTATGTGGTGAAAATAGATTAAATAGGTTATCCGTCGGTGTAATTCTTTTCACTTAATATGAAGATCTTATCTCCTCAAAATCGATTTGAAAATCGTCATTTTCACTGATCCTACACCAGACACCAGGCAATATGGCGACTGCTAGATTGTGATGACCCAACAACATTTATTGTGATTCCTAATATATTTCAAAATACTGATACTTTTAAAAATGAACAATTTATAACTGTTTGAAGTACAATTAATCTAAAAAAAAACAAATTGAAAAGAGCAGACTGTCAATGGCTTAATTATTTTATGCCCCTTTGACAGCAAAAACCTGTTGTTGATTGTGCCATTCAACAATTTTCACCTGTGATACCTGTGGCTTAATTACGTAAGAAATGACCTAATGATGGTGTATGCATCACATGTGTAACAAATTTGTGTGTTGTGTAGTCAACGACTATGATAAATCGTATTTTGAAGCTGAGACTAATATATGTAGTCCCAGTTTGAAGCAAGGACGTAAACAAGTCCTTGTTTGAAGCAATCGCTTATTACATGTAGTCCCAAATATCATTTTATAATAATGCTTTATATAGGTTATTCTTTTGTTACAATTTATTAACCTTATGTAACAATTTAAGAAAGTTTTTTTTGAATATATAAATGATATAATATACCACGCCAATCACTATTGTTTACTGGTTAAATAATACACCAGGTACCAGTACAATTCACGTTTACCAGTTCGCAACTGACTGACAGAGTTACATTTCCTTAATAAGTCGGCAATAGTTTAGCATGGCAGGATTGACAACAACAAAAAATTGGCAAAGTGTTTTAACAACTGTTGTCATCCATTGCTAGACAAAAATACCTAACAAAAGACAAACACGGGGGTAAAAAGCTGGACGTATTATCAGGTATTCCGCACTGATAAGCATTAACATGGTCTAAGCGTACCACCCATCACACTGTCAATGGAAAATCGGGATTTTTTCAAAGCCGGTGTGGGTCATTCTCGATCTACTCGATCGTGAATAGAAATATTGCAGCGAAAAATAAATCATGGTCAGCACCTAAAAGCTTCTGTTTTGAGAATGGCAACAGTGATTGAACACAAGACTCGTATTCCGGGGATGTGTGAATATAACTGCTAAACTAGAGGCTTTTTTTAGCCTGTATCGCTCACCTAATGACTGGTTTTATTCATTGTCACAAAGAGACCATCCATTTTATTAATTCTATACATGTATTCACCAGATGTTACAGTTTCTGAGAGGATATTCAAACATTGCTGCCACCTTGAGGTACAAACTTTTGTCACAAGCTTTGAAGAAAATCATACAAGGACTATTCTGACCAAGTTTGTTTCCCATTGGCTCAGTAGTTTCAGAGAAGAATATGTTTGAATGCATTCCCATAAGGTTCCTATGTTAAAGTATTTCCCCCTGGCAGACATCTTGGATGAGGTACGAACAAAAAAATGACAAACAATTGAAGGAGACAACCAATGGACTATTGTGACCAAGTTTGTTTCAAACTGACTCAGTAGTTTCACAGAAAAAGATCTTTGAATGCATTTCACATAGGGTCCTTATGTTAAACTATGTTCCTAGCTGGCGGCCATACTGGATGAGCTACCGACATAAAAATCACAAACTTTAAAGAGATCACCAATGTACTAATGTCACAAAGTTTGGTTCCTATTGGCTCAGTAGTTTTAAAGGAAAAGATCTCTGAATGCATTTCCCATAGGATCCCTATGTTAAATTATGTTCCTAGCTGGCGGTCATCTTGGATGAGGTACCAACATAAAATGCAAAAACTATAAAGTGGATCACCAATGGATTATTGTCTCAAAGTTTGGTTCCTATTGGCTTAGTAGTTTCAGGGGATATGAAAAAGAAGAATATGTTTGAATGCATTTCATAAGGTCCCTATGTTAAAGTATGTCCCCTTGGCGGTCATCTTGGCTGAAGTATGGACTTAAAACTAACAAACGTTCAAGGGAACCAACCAAGGGCCTTTTTGACCAAGTTTGGTTCCTATTTGCTCAGTGGTTTTAGAGGAGAAGACTTCTGTATGCATTTCTTATAGGGTCCTATGTTAAACTATGTCCCCTGCTGGCGGCCATCTTGGAAAAATTAACAAACATAAAGAACTATTGAGAGCAAGTTTTGTTTCAATTGGTTAGGTAGTTTTAGCGGAGAAGATCTTTGAATACATTCCTATAGTGTTCCTATGTTAAACTATGTTCCCTGCTGGTGGTCATTTTGGATAAGGTACAACCATAAAAATCACAAAAATGAAGGGGACTACTTGAGTATATCTTGTCTAGGTTTGGTTCCCATTGGTTCAGTGGTTTCAGAGAAGATCATTGAATGCATTTCCCATAGTGTCCAATGTTAACTAATGCTCCCTGCTGGCGGCCATCTTGGATGAGTTGCGAACCTGCCGGACATGTGTAAAAATTGTAGTCCTTGAATTGCTTTAAACTTTTGCAGTTCACATTTAACCTTTATCTCAAATAGTTTTTGAAGTAAAGTAAAAACGTATAAAAATCGCGAAAATTCAAAGAAAAGGGGGCAATAACTCCTTTATGGGTCGTCAGATTTTTTTCAAAATTGCACGACATGTGAAACTTTTTATGCAGGCCTTTTTGTAATTTAAACTTTACCCCTATCGTTTATCATTTTCGATATACATGTATAAGTGGAAAAGTTACAAAAAAAACGGATATTTTGCGGAAAAGGGGCAATAACTCCAAGACGTGTTATTGGATATTTTCGGTGGGTAGATCTCATCATTCTGGTCATTTTTATCCAATGTCAAAATTTTTGATACATTCTGATTATTTTTATCCCATGTCAAATTTTTGATATCAGTTACGGGTTTTCTAGTGCTTTTGGCAAAGGATGACAGTGATTGTAAGAGCACTTTGCCAGTTAAATTGATGTTTGTTGACAATCCCGTACCCATGACCAATGAAGACATGGATGTAGCGTTGCTCGACAATTAGCAAAGAATTCCGCTTAAACCGATGCTAAGGGTCGTGTTGAACTTACTATGAGGTATGAGCAAAGCTCATTGTTGAAGGCCTCATGGAGACTTCAAGATTAAGAACAACAGTAAAAGCGTTGTTCCTTTGCTTGATTTTTACCATGTATTTGTAGAGACTTTGTCTCATGTGCATTTACTCCATATCCTTTTATTCACAATTTCAGCTATTTACAAAAAAACAGTAATTTATCCCTATGTTTATTGTGTCGCCTGCGTTCATGCAGTGACGACTTATAGGGATCTCTATCCATCGTCTTGCGTAGTCGTCGTCGTCGTCGGCGTAACAAAAATTTCTGTCAAATTTTTCTCAGGAACTATGTATCCGAGCTTTCTGCAATTTGGCATGGAGTATAAGTATAGGGATCTATACCCAGTAACAGAGTTTGGATCTCACGCATGCCCACTTCCTGTTTGACGGAACTAAGAATATTTTTGCGTCTTAAAAATATCTGTCACGTTTTTCTCAGGAATCACAGATCCCAGCCTTCTACAATTCAGTATGGAGCATCAGTATGTGGACCTATATGGTGTAGTAAAGGGATCTCTTACATGCCCACTTCCTGTTTGGCGGAGCTTAGAATATTTTTGCCGATTAGCGTCACAACATTACTGTCACATTTTACAGAGGAACCACATATCCAAGCCTTCTTTAATTTAGCATTGAGTATCAGTATAGGGACTTATACCGTGTAATGGAGTTTTGAATCTCTAGCGTGCTCACTTCCTGTTTGACTGAACTTATTTTTTGTGTTATTACACAGGCTACATATGTCTTCCGTGGAACACTTACTACTAAGTTTTTACTTATAGCGGCCATGTTGTTTAGTAAACAGACATAAAATTCATAAACTTGAAAATGCATACCCATGATTAAGGCCAAGTTTGGTAAGCATTGGCTCAGTATTTTCAAGAGAGAAGATCTTTGAAAAAGTTAATGGACGATGGACGGACGACGGACGCCGAGTGATGGCAAAAGCTCACATGACCAGGTGAGCTAAAAACGAGAAGGTCACTATTGAAATGTGAAAACATCACGTTTGCCGTCATTTTTATTTCACGATTTCAATAATGAGATATAGGTCCGGGTAAAATAAGAAAGGTTCTAGATGAATATTGATACAAAATATACCAGATTTGCTTAATCAACAGTAAATTTCGTTGTGTTTAAATCTTATTGGATTATTCCTAAAGAAGAATAGATAATTTTAAATTTTGTCAATACAAATAATTTTTCTTATCAAATACAATATTATACAATGATACAATATTTCAGAGAGCGCCTTTTCTCACTATTGAGACAGGTCAGTTCCTATTTCATGCGGTGTGAGATTCTGAGATTTCTGTCCCTCACCACCCCATGTGAGACAGCCAGGTGCATACTATGACATTATTTACGTTATAGTGAGTCGCTAAGTAATGGCGGATGGTAAAGACACCATGGCAGTGCAGAAAGACGTTTTTATGATCAAAAATGAGAAAAATAATCGGTAACCGTTGACATTCCAACATTTAGAAATCTCAGGCGAAGCCTCGGTAGAAAAATATTTAATTTTTACCCTCACGTGTCTGAAATTTCTTGATCATGCACTATCAACGCTGTTGGAATCTTATAATCTATAACAAAATACCTTAAGGCGTTTAACAATGGACATAAAGCATAATGATAAAAAATCCATATTTATTTTAACTTTAATACTATTTTATTGCAAAAAATAGCAAATGGATTGGACAAGTTCTACCAACTTAGCAACTGTACTCTCCTTACAGATACAATATATATATATACATAGCATAGCAACAGGCAATACAACAATGTAAAGATATCAATTTAATAAATAGATGGAAATGTAAATGAGAGTAGAAATGAAATGTAAACGAGGATAGAAATAAAAAATAAACAAAAGGGGAAATATGAATAAAATAAAAGAAAAGAATGTAGATTCTACTGACCAGTCTGAAATCGTTTTGTTTGGTTTATGAAATTTCTTACCTTATATTTATTTAGTAATATATATAAAGCCTGTGGGCTGGAAACACTGTCCGTGAACCCTGTGAACACCCCCCTTTCCAAACCAGATCGATTTTTTTTCAGTCCTTCTTTGTCCCCTGTCAACATAAAATATGTTAACACGAACATGTCCTGCACAAATAGACAGTATTGGGCCAGTTTTATAGTACTCCATGAAAAATTCTTGTATTTTCGTTTTAACTTAAGTTTCATTTTTAAGCTCAATTATTTTTTAAAAGATAAGTAATATGTACTGAAATTTGGTGCCAAATTAAAGCAAATAAATTTTCCTTTTCAATGAACACAAGTTTGGACACTTTACGCCCCTTTTATGATCTAAGGATTTTACAAAAAAATATACCCTTACCCCTGCAAGAAATTGCGACAATGACGATTTTCGGATATCATTCCTTTCATATAAACAACCTAGTTTTTATACCTAACTTATCAGGTGTGATACAATGATGAAATATAAAACTTAATAGTCCATAAAATTTTGATTTTCGGTATATAATTTTTAAAAAAGGAAATTTCGAACTTCCGACTTTAGGGTCGTTAAAATCTGAATATATATTTAATAATGGCCAATTAAGTAATGATTTATGATATATAAAAAACAAATTGTGAGCACACATGTTAGTTACAGACGAAATGTAGGTTCAGAAATGTCAAAATTAGCACCCCTCCCCCAAAACTTAAGGGAAAATTGAAGTATTCAGACTCTTAATGATAAAAAGATAATGTGTAATGGAAATTCTGGTGTGTATTTCACTAAAGATGACACATAGAAGATCAGTTAAGTAGATTTAAGAGGTCTCTTTTCGTCTTTTCTGCCCGAAAATGTATGCAAATTTTCCGTTTTTCAGAATTTCTGCTGTTTTGACTTTGAGATGCAAATACTTCATGAAATTGATATATTACTTGAAAATGCTGATTAAATATCGTTTCATTAATTACAAACATTTAACCCCTTACCACACATATTCAACACAATTTTTTTAATTTTATTCAGCTTGAAAAGCTTAAACATTTTTTAAAGGTCCAATGACATATTATTTTCAAACACCAAAATACTCAGAGACTCCCATATATCACAAAGTGGTTTCTTGGCAGTTATTCAACAATTCAACTTTGAATTTCTTAAAATTCTGAAATGATGAAAATTCCCATTTTTCACGAAAATCGCCCAAAATAATCAATTTCACCCAAATTTTGGCGTTTGAATTACATATTACGATATATCAAATGCATCTTTTACAAAGAAAGTAAAACATTAGTATTCTTTGTACATATATATGTTAAGAAAGGTATATTTTGGGGATCTTTATTTTTAATATTGTAGGGGTAGGGACAATATTCTCGGTATCTTGAGTCACACTGAACACTCCTTGTTTTTCTAAGCAGTATTTTAAGATAACTTATGTATCGATTAAAACAATTAATTGGCATATCTACAGATAAATCCTCTAGATTTGCCCCATATAACGATTTTAAGGTGAATTTTGGACAAATCTGAATCGCTAAAAATTCCCTTTTTTCATCAATTTTGGACAAAATATTGAAGCTGACAAGTGGGATTTCAAATACCAAATCATGTTAGTATTCAAGCAACAAGTTTTATGCAATGCAAATTTTGCGTTTGGTGCTTATTTTAATCCCAACGTTTTTTGTGAAATATTGTTGTGGTAGGGGTAAAGTTTTGGGTTTTTAGAGCGATATTAAATATTTCTTGTTTTTTTCTAAATAATGTTTTAAGACAACAAGCATATCGACTAGAACAGATAATTGGCAGATATATCCTCCAGATAAGGCATATATAACGATTTAACAGAGAACGTTGGACAATTCTGAAATGTTAAAAAATTCCCATTTTTTATCATTTTTGGGGAAATATTGAGTTTGAGTCATTAAATGGCTGTTCAATACCAAATCATGATGTTAATCATGCAACATTTTCCTATACAATACAAAAACGGGATAACAGTAAACACCTACAATGGCCGGGAACTACAATCACATGCCACAAATTACAAGCGAACTGCATTAGAAAAACAATGATGAAAACAAGAGACAAACATAAATAACGAGAGGAACTCGGGATAGCCGAACTTGGTTCTGGGTTAAACCGGATTACAGGTACCCATACCTCCCCTTTCTCCATCCCGTTTCCCTATAGTATAATAAACATGCAAATAAAACCCAATACAGGTAGACTACTAATTAAATGACCACTATCTTGGAAAAGAAAAGCACATATGACAAAACGTAATTTAGAATGATGGGTAAAGTAGTGCTCGCCGCTAAACTGCCGGTTAGATCAAGGAACCTAGCCTGCTTGTAAAACACTGTCGCACTATGAAAGAAAAATCAAACTTAAAACTACCTGAAGGGTTTGGTAAAGAGTCGTCATGTATTTCAATAGACATAGGCAGTATCAGTGAGACGCCAGTATATATGTTAAGTCTTCAGGTAATTGGAATCCAAAGCAAATTTAACGGATTTGTCCAGAATGTTTCGTCGATATCAACTATTACGTAAAGAATTTAAGTTACGTCCCAATTTTTCTGGATTATTTATCAGTTTCTGACATTTTTTAACATTTCTATAAAATCGAGGAAGAGAAATGCCCTTTGTAATTAGCTGTTTGTAACACACATTTTACATTTATTGATGTATGATGCTTATATTACCTAAAAACAGCCTTTATTTGTAATGGTTGTAAAGCAAATATAATAAGCTTTCATTTGATACCTATTTCAAATGATTTTTAATATTAGACAAAAGAAAGGCAAAATTTATTCAAAAACGAAGATATTCCATGTATTTGGTCTATTTGAAAATACAATTCTGCTCATTTTAGATATGTAAACATCGTATTAACATGTTTTATATTGAAGAAAATAGATTGAAAAACTAAAAACAATTTTCAGAATCGGGATTTAAGATGTACTTCGGGTTCTCTAGACCATCAAACTTTCGCAATTTCAATGCAAATATCAGTCTTTTCGTCAATATTTCATTGGCGTAAGGGTACGTTTAATTGTGCTATGGAACGTACTATGCATAAACACTGTAAAAACTTGGGTTCTTTGTTAAGCTCATACAATAAGCAATCATTTGATATCTCGCTCTTATAACTGGGAATCATTTGGTCAACATTTTGAAGCAAGTGAAAGAAAAACGTGATCGAAAAATGAAATTTCCAAAATTTCGGTAGGTGGGTCTTAAAATGGGCTTAAATCAAAGATTGCGTGCAGGTAACGTTCGTGTTAACATGTTTTATTTTGAAGAGGGGTTGTATGCAGACTTAAAAAATGGGTTGTTGGTTCGGAAGTTGCACAGGGGGGGGGGGGGGGGGTTATTCCAGCTCATGGTCTAATATTGAAATTATGTGATAAACTTTTTGCAGATTCTATGTTTGGTAATCCATAAACAGAGGTTATTCAATATCATTTTTTAAAATAGAATCTGTGCTGACCATTATATCGATACAATCATGCGTCACAGCAACACTCCTCTCGTCATAAATTCGATAGTATGTTGAATTTGTCTTTACGGTATCGTTTACAACCAACACAGTGTTACCTGTTAAAGGTGCTGTAAAGAGCAAAATGAGAATTTTCTCACATTAAACAAAAACACAAAATACACAATGTACACCAAAAATAAAGCTCATTGCAAATAAAGGAACGTATTTGTTCGTTTTGTGCATTCCTCTATAACATATGTCTGAAAGGATATATGCAAAATGTAAATACGGAAAAATGGAAAATGTTGTCACAAATGTTTGACCCGTCGTAACACCCGAACTCACAACAGATAAAACTGAAGTTCATTTCGGCATAATATTTCAGTTGTCCACGTTGGATTACTGGACATTAAAACGACCTATATTTATCCATTGATTTCGCTTTGTACATACATCGGTCGAGTGTAATTGAGCGAATGAAAACAATTCCCAGAGGTCAAAGGGAGTGGTTTTCCCGCCAAACATTAAAAATTCATTCAAAAGTATAACCTAACAAAACAATTTTCATTCATAAAATCTAATTTTCCCATCATACAACAATTTTTTCCAGATATATCGGTTGACAACTGGAGCTAATGAAAAGATCTTCTTAGATGTCAAATTCGTACAAATTCATTTTGAACAGCAATTGTATGAATAAGTGTCTGACCAGAATAGATAATAAGCTGGAGAATTAGGAGTGGGGGCCTTCCAGGGTAGCAAAATTTCTAAGATATCATTTTTGCTGGTTGTTAGTCAGACTTTTAACCAGAAAAAGTAAATGTGAAATTGTGGATATTGTTTGTTTTTTGTCTTTTGTCAGTATCAGACTTCTTATTTGAAAACGCCCGTTCCTTGCGACATTGATGTATATCGCCGATTTGTACCTCCGTCTGGTTTCTGAATCAAAACTTGAAAAGCCACGGTTATTTATACAGAGTAATTCAAATAAAAGTTTAAGTTACATTACAGAAAGAGTCCCGTGGTGAAATTGGTCCTTGAAACACGTCTATTTTTTTTCCTTTATTATAATATTTTTTAAAGTTCGGCCAAAAAATAAAAAATATCAAAATTTCTAAATTTTTTCTTTGTTGTTTCTGATGTTGCCATTGTCTTTGGATTCTTCGATTTGGATTGACGGTTCGGTTCTCACTTACTTTCAAAACAAGAGAACCATGAGAGTAAGTCTCTATAAGTCTCTAAAATACACAGTAAACCAATGCAACGGAACAACGATTTTATTGTTGTTCTTCATTTTGAAGTGGCCATGAGAATTTCAACGATGACCTTTGCTCCTACCTCATAGTAAGTTCTAGGCGGTCCATAGCTGCTCCTACCTCATAGTAAGTTCTAGGCGGTCCATAGCACCGTTTCGAGAGGAATTCATGTCTACTTATCGAGCAACGGTAAATCCATTCTAAATATTATTCATGAATTCGGGGTTGTCAGTAAACTAGATACGATAACGTAACCATAAGTCCGCTGCTCTCCCGTTAGGGTTACGATTCGGTCCCATTGGTCGTAATGGAGTAAAATAAATTTCAATTTACATGCGAAATACCTACTGATATATAAACATTTTCAATTTTTACTGCTTATGAATCTTATATTTCTGTTCAAATATTTCCCGAAGTGGCTCAAAACGTTCTTTTTCGAAACACGATTTCAAAATTGTTCTCCAAGTTTCGGCCATTTTGAAATTTATTTTGAAGAATCTGATCGGATGTCGGATTTTAAAACCAATTCCGGACATCTCCGGATTATATCAATGTTAAATTCCGGTCGATAACCGACATTGATTTGAGGAATCCGTGGCAGCATTTTTTGATTTTATTTATTAGTCTCTGTCAAACCGGCGATTTACTTTTCAAAACCTTCGCTTCAGATTTTCATTGTGATGTAAAACACTTTTCATATGCAATAAATATGCATATTTTTATATTGAAAATGGAGGAAAAATGTAAATTTGAGGATTTGTTACAATCAAGGGTCTGGTAAGCTCATAATAAAACAATAATTTTGCCCGGTGTGAATCACACCGGGCCTGCTCCATTACGACCAATGGGACCGAATCGTAACCCTAACGGGAGAGCAGGGGACTTAGGGTTACGTTATTGTATCTAGTCAATAAACATACAATTAATTTTCATTTTTTGTCGATTTACCGTATAACGAAGGCTCAATTGACGTATGGATATACATGTAAGATGCAAACATTTCGTATTATAATATATGCAGGATACATGTACTTTTGCACAACCACGTTAATTTCTGATCCTCAGACATATTTACCACTCATTTTCTATTCACGGTTTAGAATTTATACTCACGGGGCCTAACGTCTAAGTCAAGAATAGGCTCGGAGCGTCCCAAATACGCAATTATTTGCTCGGAGTCTCCAAATTTATCACCAAAATATGTATTTTATCAAGATTTAACAAACCATGTTCAAAATTGAAAATGCTCATTCGGAGGTTAACTGTTAGTCTTAAATGGCTGTCCATAAAAAATCATTCAACAGAAACTAGTAGTCGAGTTTACCTTGCATAACATATGTGTATTTTGATGGTTGTGTGCGGACAGCGTATAAGTACAGAAGAATAATACACAGAATCAAGTTTTTCGTAAGTTTTGCTTTCCTTAATTACAATTTTTAAACATTTAAATCAATATAAGTTAATATACAGTCGTTTCTATTATTCATAATTTTAATTCAGTTGTGTTTTGATAGGACAAGTAAAATAGCTATGGATGCGTCTCGTTACAAGACAAAAATTTGGGAGTCGGACTCAGTCGTACATATTATTAAAAGATGTGAAGTTTGCTCTTTACACATATTTGTATTATATTAAACTAATATTTGATACATGTTACAGTAGCGTGCATACATAACCTCTCGCCAAGTTAACTTGAACCAGTCATAAAAGCTCTTCTAAGTTAACTTATGATCGTGTAAAGTGTGTGCATGTATCGTTTAAGGTTCTCCGTTCATTGCGTGTATCGAATAACGTGCGTTTACTCCTTTCATTCAAAAGTCCACATTTTATAGATATATTTGTCCGTTTTCTTTGCCTAGAAAAATTATTTATTTTCACGAAAATTTCGAACAAATAAATTTTTTATTTCCACGACAAGCAGGATTCAAATATATAATATCGAATGAAGAAAATCAGCCTTTTCTTATATATTTTAGGTGCAGTTACAGCAAGTTGAAGTATTGCGGATATCGATATATTATCGAATGAAGAAAATCTGCTTTTTCTTATGTATTTTAGGTTAAATTACAAGAAGTTAAAGAATTGCTGGCATCGATATTATATCGAATAATTACATTTCATGAATATTCAATTGAATTCCGTCAATTTGTTAGGTGAACATCGCTCACGTGGCATATCAATGTGAAGTTGCAATTTTCATGAAAAACATTTGATCATATGACCACGTGGCGGATAAATGAGTAAAAAAGAATTCCATTGTACAAAATGTACTATCTTTTTTATAAATTTGTTTTTATTATCTGGTTTTATAATGTAATTATAAGAATTGAATGCATTATTTTGAAGTTTCATAGGGATTATGAAAGTGTTGACCGGGTGCACATTTTCAACATGAAGCGCTAACGCGCATCATTAAAAATGTGCTTCGGTCAACACTTTCATACCCCAATGAAACTTCAAAATAATACATTCAATTCTTAAATGAAGAAAATCTGCTTTTTCTTATATATTTTAGATTAAATTACAGCAAGTTTTTTACAACCGCAACTTTACAACTATATACTGGTTCTCTTCATCTATCTCATCAATTATCTTTGTATTCAAATCACACTGTGGCTCTTTATCTGTTTTTCTAAATTTGTTTCGTCTGTACCTTTTTCCTGTTCTTAAATAGCTTTTTCTTTTGCCCATAATCTGAAAGGATAAAGGTATGCATCCTTTAATTAACTGGCTTGTACTGCGACGCATCAACACATTTATTACTTGTACTGGAACAAATTGAGCATAGATTACCTACGGTATAGAAGCAAAATGCATTTAGAAGGACATTTGAATAATGTTTCGATTTGACTATAAGACGTGTAAAATCGTTACCTTATTATATATTTAATGCATTTGAATTGATCTCGGAAGTTGTACGTGTTCGCGATTGACATTCATTATGCAAAGTAAACAAGATACGGGCAAGTAGATTTACTATTATGAAAATGGCTTTGAGTCAACTTAAAGGCATTTCTCCGAATGCGCGTGTTATTAGGGCCCCGCCACTTTGTGGCGGACGCCCTATAGTAATCAGTCTGTCCGTCCGTCCGTCCCTCCGTCCGAAACATTCGTGTCCGGTCTATAACTTTTTTCTGGTTTGAGGTAGGCTTTTGATATTTGGCATGTGGCTAGATCTCCTCGAGGCGACGTGTCGCGTACCTTGGTTGGTGACCCTTGACCTTGACCTTTGACCTCAGGGTCACATTCCTGCTTTTTCAGTGAGAAATTTGTGTCCGGTCTATAACTTTTTTCTCTTTTGAGATAGGCTTTTGATATTTTGCATGTAGATAGATCACCTCAAGACTACATGTCGCGTACCTTGGTTGGTGACCTTTGACCTTGACCTTTGACCTCAGGGTCACAGTCATGCTTTTTCAATGACAAAGTTGTGTCCGGGCTATAACTTTTTTCTCTTTTAAGATAGGCTTTTGATATTTTGCATGTGGAAAGATTGCTTTAAGGCGACATGTCACGTACAATACTTGATGTCTCTTGACAATTGACCTCTAGGCGACACTTGGAGCGGGGCCCACAGAGATAGATACCATCTCACTGATGTCTAGTTTTTATTGCATTTGTAGAAGAAATTACAGTTTTTCTTACCTTTTCCGGTCCTCCGTCCTTGTTTACATTGTGTTGAGACGCTCCGAGCCTAATACGAGCTTATTTTTTGAAACTGAAGAAATATCAAAATAATGATTTATCTCGATCAAAAAGTTTTAAACGTTATAATATTGCATACGTTATCCAAAGTATCAGTTAGAATTCGTAAATCTCTCATTTTATTACTTAAACAGTAGTAAAATATGATTTAAAAGAAGTATGTATCTCCTAAGACACAGATGCCCAATCCATCATCCTGCAAATGTAATTGAACTCGATTTTCGCTGCATTTTTTGTCATTGTTATGGTGAATGAGTGTACAAATTTTCATGAAGATCCGACTAACCGTCTTTGAGAAATCAGCTTAAACGCAAAGGCGAACCTGCAGTTTGACGGACGGACGTATGAACGAAAGAACGAAGCAGATGGGCCCCTTTAAAGATGTAAATTATTACGAAATATTTCATATTTTTTTCTATTTATAATAGTTCAATGTTTTAATTTTATTTAGAATGATAATTTAACACATGTGGAAGGAAAGTAATTTAAAGATAAACTTCAAATGTTTGTTTTTACTACATTTGGCTTACATAAATGTTCTTCATATCGTCTAGAACCGTTTCAAATGATAGATAGGGATCGAAATAGGTTTTTGGTACAGGCATGTCAAAAGAAAAGGTGGGTTAAACTGGTTTTATTGCTAGCTAAACCTCCCCTTCCATTGCGGTAGTGTCCGGTAGCAACTCAACAGAAATTGTCATTGAAAGGTCGTAGACAGTTAAACGAAATGATCATCCAAGTATTAAGTAAAGAATGAATCTTGAATCAGAGTTTGGACTGAAATGTCGAATTTTTCCACAAGTGACTGATATCTATTAAATTTTTAATGATCGTATGAGGCGGGATTTTTTTTGAAGCCTAGATTAATAAGGTGGTCATGGAGATAACTGTGTCTAATGAGAAGGTCTCTATAATTTGTGCTAGCTCTCGCGTAATTGTAGTGATTTTATGCTGTACATTTGATTCTATGTTGTAGATATAACATGTAAAATAACCACACTTTATCATATATTTTCCTTCTTGTGTTGTATCATTTACAGCGGAATTAACACATAAGATGATTTTATATGCGAACAACATTTTGGGCAACCCATACTATTATATCTTGTTTTTTTTTAAATCACCGGAGAACTTCAGGGTTATACTTGCATTAGCAGATCAAACATCAAATTGTCCTTGCCTCGGTCAAGTCGATCCTTCACGAACCGAAATTTACGTTGCTTGATTGGTCCTATGTGTGGTGAATGGGTAAACTATAAATACACAAAAAGACTCACAGTAAAAATCAAACTAGAATTAAAAGTTAAAAAATGACTAAAAATCACTGATTTAGTCCTTCACGAACCGTTGCCTGATCCATCTAGCATCCGATGTAATACTTGACCGCCATTACTTAGTCCTTTCCGTGCATATTTCGCGATAAACGGAATGATGCCCGTGTTACTGGAAATCGTTTGATTGAATTTGAAAATCATTCATTGACGATTCTTAATCGTAGAAATGAAATTTAACACGTAAAAACGAATTTCAATATCATATACCATGACTTTTGTTTACATTTGTTTTCTACTAGATATGAATAATATGTCGTAATAAATAGATGTCAATCACTCTAGTTTATGAAATAAAATTTGTTTTTACCATGATTTCGATGCAAAAATTGATCTTCTCATAAATGTAATTAGATGGTGTGTTCGTCCCTATGGTGTCGTTTAAAACCAACATTGTGTATCGTGTACATTCACTTCATATCTTTTGATATTTTCTACTGTCTAACATGTCCAATGTTTTTAAAAGTAGAAAGACAATTTTTCTAACATTCCAACAAAAACTCATTTCCAGTGAAAAATTGTGAACTTACAACACAAGTGACTCCCAGTTTTTGTCTTCTTGCAATTTTCTATAACATAACAACGACAGTAGAATGCCAACGAAAAAACACAAGATAACACAAGTATCGAGACACAAGACAAAAAACAAAACATCAGAAGACAAGACTAAGGGCACAACACATTAAACTAGATGTTGTCGGAAACGACAGCTATCCCCGCACTCCCTGTTTGACACAGAAAACAGTTGTTTTACACTCTTGGCATATTTTTTTCACTTTATTTTAAATCTGCCTATTGATAGTCATTATTGTTACTAATAGAATTCTAGGATATATGGTTGCTAAGTAGAATTCCAAAAATAAGTGGTCTTTGAGCCTTTCAGGAAATTTACCAAGATTGGAATCAATATTTTTGAAATCCAGTTGATGAAAATGTTTTTCCTAAACTAAATAAACAATTTAAGTATGGTTGCTAGGTAGAATTCCAAAACATAAGTGGTCTTTGAGACTTTCAGCAAATTTACCAAAATTGGAATCAAATATTTTTGAAATCCAATTATGAAAATGTTCATCCTAAGCTAAACAAACATTTTAAGTATGGTTGCTAGGTAGAATTCCAAAAAATAAGTGGTCTTTGAGACTTTC
>MJUU01015124.1:1157-18637 GCA_002080025.1 Modiolus philippinarum | reverse complement strand
CCCCAGATATAAAGATATATTTCTATAGAATACCTCAAATTCTAAAGAGAAAAAACACACCTTTAGCTGTAAAAATTAGAAGAAGTAATCGTATATAAGCTTTCTTCATTGGTTTCAATTAATTCAATTTTCCAAACAGACAGAATTAGTATTTCTCCAACTTAAAAGAGATTCTTTTTTAATACGTTTTCCGAAAACCTACATTATCCCATCAACCAAAAAATGCAATGTTTTGACAGGCACGTAGTTAAAAAATTCAAATTTGTCTGTTCAAAAGTTGAGCTGGATTAATTATTTTGTCATGGGACACTTTTATATATTTTGATAAAGTGATTATCTATGTCAACATTTTGTCAACAATGATCACATGACTACCAATGTATTTTACTTCCCCGTTGAATATACTGCAAAGCTGTCTATCACCATCAAAGGTAAGTATGTCTTGAACATTCACAGTACCGAGTTCTGAATAATCTATGGAGAAATAACAAATTATGTTAGTTCCTCACATTAAGGATGTTGACTACCAAACTCTTATTTATGAATCTTATTGAAAACATAAACAATATAAGTATCTGTTCAATGCTATGAAACCAAAAGCAAAATGTTTGTTTAGATTAGTAGCTATAGAAACAAGAGATTTAGATATTGGTCGTGGACCATTTTTTTTTTCTTTTTTTTTCATTTTCTTAATTCACATTACTTCGAGATGCTGTCCGACTGGATCAGGTCCATTAAAGTGTCTCAGTGGTATTATTCCGCCATTTTTGTCTAATAATTGTTCATTTAGGTTTCATTCATTAAGAAATTTAACAAAATAATGATTTAAAATGAAAAGAAAGTTCAAATGTATTTACAATTTATATTCCTAATCATTTTTTAATATTTTCGTTACAAAAACGTGAGCTAAAACACATGAGCTTTAAATCTCTTGCTGGATTTACAGAACACAGAAAATGTTCAAGGGAGATAATTTGATAAAATAATTTAACAAAGATATCACTAGAGAAATTAACATTTTGCAATTTTTCTCTCTTATTTCAACGGTGACCCCTAATTTTTATTTTTTATATGTAAACTACTTAATAATAATTAAACACATGCAAAGTATGAAAAAATTCTATAATAGATTTTTCAAACTATAGTCTCATATAATCATTTTCCCTATCATTTCTATGTAAAATACTGAAATTTTCAATTTCAGATTTTGCGCTTAAATGCACGGTGACCCCCAAATCTTATTTTACATTTTGAACAATAATACAATTATGTTTCTTCACAGAAAATTTCACAAAATTCTGTAATGGGAAATTAATACCCTGCAGACACCTTAAGTCGTTAATTGTGAATCGTATTCGGCGTTTGAAATCCAGAAATCCCAGTATATTTGAATATCCCCTCGTTAGGAAAACTATGGACAACCTCCATGAAAATTACGTCATTATCCCTGCAGACAAAGGTTCTAACAACATACTGTTCGTGTGTAAGAAACACTATCTTGACTGTCTGGTTAAGGAGATTGGAATTGACAGTTCATCAGGAAACCCTATTTATACTACCACTACACTATCAATGGAGGAGATTATTGAAAATCACAACTCTGTTTTTGCATCCTTTGGCATCAAAGCGGATGATAATAACAATCAGCTCCCCTACATCTACTGGGTCCCTAAACTTCATAAGAACCCATACAAACAGAGATTTATAGCGGGGTCTTCAAGATGCACCACTAAGCCACTTTCTAAGCTCCTTACTACTTTATTGACCGCAGTCAGAGATGGCCTGAAAAGTTACTGTGATAAAGTCTACTCCACGAGCGGCGTCAATCAGATGTGGATTCTAAAAAATTCTAAAGATCTTCTCGAACAGCTATCCTCTAGCAGTCTTACCCATTGCCACAGCATACAAACATTTGATTTTTCTACTCTTTATACTACCCTGCCACACAATAAATTGAAAACAGTAATTTCGGATTTGATACATCAATGTTTCTGCACTAAAAACGGAGAACGCAGATACACTTATTTAGTAGTAGGGAAAGACAAAACATATTTTGTAAAGAACCACACTGAGTCAAACAAGAAGTACACTGAGAATGACGTAATCAAGATGTTGGAATTTTTAATACATAATATTTTTGTCGAATTTGGAGGCCGTGTTTTTCAACAGACAATCGGGATTCCCATGGGAACTAACTGCGCGCCACTTTTAGCTGATCTCTTCCTTTTTTCGTATGAGGCGAAGTTTTTACAAGGGCTTACACAGAAAAAACAAAAAAATTTAGCCCAGTCCTTTAATTTCAGCTTCCGCTACATAGACGATTTACTTTCTCTTAATAATCCAAAATTCAAGGAATATTTACACCAGATCTATCCCAATGAGCTTGAAATTAAAGAGACTACCGATACACCTACTTCAGCTTCGTATTTAGATCTTTTAATTTACATTGACGAAAATGAACGTTTGAAATCTAAGCTGTATGACAAACGTGATGATTTTAGCTTCCCAATTGTGAACTTTCCCTTTCTGAGCAGCAATATACCTACCTTTCCAGCCTATGGAGTGTTCATTTCACAGTTGATTCATTAATGTCGGGCATGCAGTTTATACAGTGACTTTTTTAGAGCAAAAACACTGTCCCAAAAGCTGCTTAGTCAGGGATTTGTTCAGCCTTTGTTACTTTCATCCCTTCAGAAATTCTATGGCCGTCACCATGACATCATTGACAGATATGACGTGTCTGTTTCCCAAATGAAAACGGACATTTTCAGCTAGATTTCACTTCTTCACGGATTTGACATAATCGGATTTGACTCAACCCTGGATTGACTCACTGATAGTGTGACGGGTGCCGCTGGCGGAGCAGGACATGCTTACCCATCCGGAGCACCTGATGTCGCTCCCTGTTTTTAGGGGAGTTCACACTGTCAGTACTTTAGTTTTTCGTGTTGTCTTGTATATCATACGGTATAATTTAAGTTTTGTCTTCGTCAGTGATGTTTGTGCTACCGATGTGTCCTTGTGATTGTTTCAATACTATAGAGATTTACAAAAAGCTTTTCAAAATTTGACCATGGTACTGTTTGAGGGTTAGAGAAGTTACATGTACCATGGATTTCATTGGTTTTTGTCTAAGGGTTAGAAAATGGCACTAACCAATCCGCTACAAAACAGATTTTTCAAAACACTATATGCCTCACTGATAGTGTGACGGGTGTCGCTAGCGGGGCAGGACATGCTTACCCTTCCGGAGCAACTGATGTCACTCCCGGATTTCATGGGAGTTCACACTATGAGTGCCTTAGTTCTTAATGTTATCTTTTTATTTCCGTGCATTGTAGCTGTCTCACGTCCTTGTTTTGTCTTTGTTTTTATCTGTTACCGTTTTTGCCATGTCTTTGGACTTCGATTTTTGTAGTCATCGCTTCCCTTGTTCCTATGGTATTCTACTGCCGTTGTTCCACTTTTTGGCTGCCTTCATAATATTGAAGAATTTTGTTACTTGGTACTGCGCATGAAGAATAAAAAAAATCAACAATAACAATTTACATTTGCTGAGTGGTTGGAGGCTGTATATGTACTTAGATATTTCGGTTGAGCTGATCAAGACAAATTTGTATAGGAGCCAAATCCAGTTTTTGATTTTGCATGCAACATAAAATTCATTTTAATATATGTAATATATGTCCTGATTATGCCCAATTTTGAATCTTTGAACACTTTATATATCTTTTGAATGGTAGGTGACGGTGCTTTCATATCTCATACGTACACTGTCTTTTGTGGCAAGAACTTTCGAATGGTACTAAGATATTTAACATCACGACATTTACCTTGGCATGTGGCGTACTACCTTTATTTTCTTTAATACATAAATTATCTTGTCTTTAAAATGCTTTGGATTTCTTTAAGCGGCTACCCGGAGGGGGCAAAGGGTTTCATCATTAGGTCCTGTTCTTTCTATACAGAAGGAAATACAGTACTCTGACAATTCAAGTTGGCAGATTTTGTGATCCCTAAGTGATCCTTTTGCAGTCAATGATTGCAATCAGTGATTGTTTTTTCTTGTGATCATTGATCAAAAAAGTATATGTGATCAATGATCATAAAACTATGCAATCCTTGGTCGTAAGATTGTTATCCGTGATCACATGGTCGCATTCCTTGATCGCAAGAATGTCAACTTTGATCGTAATGTTGTGATCCTTGATCGTAATGTTGTGATCCTTGATCTAGAAGTTGTGATCCTTGATCTCAAAAGTGTGATCCTTGATCTCAAAAGTGTGATCCTTGATCTCAAAAGTGTGATCCTTGATCTCATAGCTTTGATCATTGATCACAAGAAGTTGTGATCCTTGATCATAACATGCAGTATTGCAATGTTTTGGATAATACTTTATAAATAATTCATTCAATTTTATTAATTGTTTATATGTTTACTTCCTATTATTATAATATTATAAGAGGAGTAAAAGTAAATAATTTAGGTTAATTGCAAAATATTTTATTATACGCTACAAGGTGATAAAAATCTGACAATCTAAAGAATTGAATCTAAAAAAACAATATATAAATGTTACAAAAAATATAGTTTTAATGAAAATAAAGAATAGGTGAAATTTTTTTAACGAGGTGTCGCACTACTCAGGTAAAAAATCTTTGACATTGTCTGTACATTAAAGCAGTAACAACAGGTACATGTTGTACCTAAATACCGGGTATATTTAGTGATATTGTAAACTTCAATATTGTTTCGTAAAATTTAGACATTCTGTCTTATACCAATTTCGATTAAAAACCAAACAGCTGCTCCGCTATATCTAAAGTTTATCTAAAAACAATAATACTTACAAAAAATAACGAAAAAGAAATGAATTTATCTAATGAACATTAACAGAGATATATAATTAATTGGTTTCATTTATCCCTGACAGTAATGATTACAACCAAAATAAATTCATTTATTTTAACCCATTATATTTCTTATAAATCCATAAAAAAGGGAAAAAAAGACAATCTCATTTCTTATAAATCCATAATTAAAAAAATATTTCATTTCTAACTGAATATTACTGTTAACATAGCTTTACGGTGATGGGTAGTGCACATACAATGCAATTCCCGATTTCTGTTGATACAAAGAAAATTTGGTGGGGAAATATTACATAATTTGCAAATATTAAATTCTATATTTTATCAAAGAAATTGATCACAAATCTTATTATCCTTGATCTTATATCCTGCGATATACAATACCTGCAATCAACAATCACAATCATCATTGATCATAAGTCTTGTGATCAACGATCATAACTATTTTTGTTATCCCTAAGTGATCCTTTTGCAGTCAATTGCTATGTTGAATTTTCAGGGTACTACAAACAGTTAATTAGTCAGTTGTTAAGTGAACAACTGCAAGGTTTTAAACCAGTTAATTCACCAGCCCGATTGTAAGACTTGTCTGACATGAAACATTTACCTTTCGTTCTATAAAAAGAGCAAAAACTTGCTGTTTTCATCAAGATTCTAACCCTTTAAAATACTGACGCTTTATTCCGTGTATTGCACTCCGTGGATTTAATTGGTACTGGATTTGGCCCCTTATTTCGATATTTTTGGTAAAACAATGTAAGTACTTCTTTTTGAATACTTTGGGTTATTGCTTTCCATATTATTCGATTCTAAGGTTACTCCTAGAAACACGTGTACAGCATAACGAAATTTACTGTTTATTATGCAACTTAGGTATTTGTAATTTCCAACATGTTTAAAACTTGATTTCATTGGCCATTCTAGTCTAAAATTTGACGTAAACAAATGTTTTGCACCTTTTCAGTTTTCCCGATTCCATTTTATTTTTTACTAAGGTTTTTTTTAAAAAATTAGCTCGTTGCTAAGGCTATCAAAGTCACTTTCACTGACAATGTCCTGAATTTTTCTTTACAACATTACAATTTTTTTTTATATGGTTGCTAGGGATTTTAATAAAAAATAACGTTGTTAGTTGTAACTTTCACCTTTGAAGTTGACTCCATTTTGTTGAAGATATTCTTTACATTTTTCCTTTTACATTTTTCTTTTAAAGTACCTTTTTATTTTATCTGGTTTTTGAAATAAAAGCATGAACCCTAAAAATCGGATAAAAACCCAATGCTCCAATTAATTTGGACCCATTCTACAAAATGTAGACCTTGATGTGAGAAATGTCTACTCATATACCTTGATCTGCTATCTCTTACCGTTTCAGAGTTTTTAGCACTGAAAGACTAATTTGGCTACGACATTGACCATTCACCTTCATGACATTTATTTCATATTGGAGGTGTCTTCTTACTAATAACTTCAAATAAAGGTATGCTAAATATAACATCTGTAACGGTAAGTTATGAGACAAAACCCATTATCCGAAACACGCGAAGGACAATAAGTCAAAGGAAAGATCGTTTTAATTTTTTTAGACTCAAAAACTATCTGGCTATAATGAAAATTATTTCTCTTTACATTTGATCAGCTATCTATTAACCATTTTGAAGCTTATCCACTCACACGATCTAAGCTCAAAGGTCAAGAGCATCGATGACCTTCGACCTGAACATATTTAGATGCAACACTGTTGTTCTATGTTAACGGTCAAGGTGCAAAGAGTTCACTAGTAAACAAAATCTTTGAAAAAAATCTCAGTCGCAACAACCCAAAAATTCCATTACGCTACAACAGCTGTTTAAGGTTTTCGAATTTAGCCGCTAATAAGATGACTTGAAAATGAAGAACAACAATAAAAATGTTGTTAGACTGCTTGTTTTTACCATGCATTTGTAGAGACTTTACCTCATGTGAATTTACTCCATATCCCTTCATTGATTATTTCAGAACCGAGGCAGAGAATCCCGTTACTAAAATTAGTTAAGTATGTTTGCGTGAGCTTGAGGTCTCGCACTGATATGGATTTATCACTCCAATAAAATGTCGAGTATTTTTTGACAGAGGTTGCGGCGGAAGAAAAGAATTTTAACAAAAATCCGAAGAATTTCAGTAAGGTTTTTCACTATGGTCCTGAACTAAAAATTAAAAAAAGTGTCATAAAAAGCAAAACAAAACATACAAAGAAAGTAAAGTCTTGATTTCGATGACACTTGCTATATTGAAAGACACCTTTTCAAGTTGCTATGTGAAATACTTTGAAATAAAAAGTAAAAAATGTTATATTATTCATTATATATAAAAAGAAGAAGTCGCCGTGTTGCTTTTGAAATAACTTGTATTGAAATCATCAAATCTTTCTAATAAATATATAAGGTGATTTTTTTCTTACAAACCAATATCTAAATTTCTTTCTACTGCACTAAAAATAGGCCTTTGAAAAACTTTAAAGAACGATTACAGAAACGGGGTTGCCAATTTTTTTCCGAATAATGTGTAAAATCTCAATTTTCAGAGTGGTGCGTATGTAAAATATCCGATTATCTCCCTTTTCAAAATTATTTACCCTCAAATAACCATACCACATCAAATTACAAATACACGTAAATGTAGTAGATTTATATCCTGGCATTTTGGTATCATTGAAATAATAATGAAATATTTCACCACGAATAAAAGATATTTGATATATAAAAGGAGAAAATACAAAGTAAAGCATCAGTTACAAATTCAAAATTGCGAAGACTGCCGACCCTCTTTCAGGAAAAATTTTGTCTATCGATAATGATATGTTAATAAAAAGATGTGACTTACTTGTATGTATCTGTAATTTTGGGATATTTGAAATTCTATGCTTTCAGTGAAATTGATAAGTGATTGCTACAAGACGAAATAATATGGTACTACTTACAGTGAAACATAATACTTTTAAACAAAACAGTTCTTCCTACGGGGATAATGGGACTTAGCACAATTGTAATTTTACTTCTAAGAAGTAAATGATGCGCCTAGAAATCGTAGCTAATGTTACCCTAACCGTAAAAAATTTAAACGCCGTTCAATATAAGTATACTTTTAGAAAATACAGATTCTACCTATATAATGTTAAAGTATGGTTTACTTCTTAAATATGTATAAACAAAATCAAATGCGATTACTTCAAAATAAAAATAATACCAAAGATCAAGAAAGTTATAATTTGTAACGCCTGTGGTTGATACAGTGACTCCTTGATAGAGCCCGTTTGCTCACAAATAGGCTACTTATGTTCAGCACTGCGGGTGTCTTATAAGAAACAGAATATGCTTACTCTACAGTTGCACGTGATCTCATCCATGTTTTTTTTATCTGGTCGGTGTTGTAAATCTTTGTATCTTGTATCTGTGTGCGTCTTCAATTTCCTTTCTGTGTGTAATAATATGTGCCGTACTCATGTTATTTCTTTGTTTCTTTGTTTTTCCGATGATGCCATTGTCCTTGGATGATACGTTTTAGATTGATGGGTCGGTTCTCACTTACTTAACTCTACATGATACTTCAAACGTATATCATTACTGATACTTAATTGAAAAAATAATTTTACATCCTACAAATAGTGACACTTCAAACAATTGAAATGATACAGGTGCACTATTCCGTACAAGTAAGAAGATACTTCCAGCAAGTATCATGACTGTTCTATACTTGTTGTAAGTAAAATGATCCTTTGTACAAGTAAATGATACTTAACTACAAAATGTGTAAGTGTATATGACAAAATGACACTTCCTACATCATGTACAATAAGCAATGAAAAATATGGAGTAAATACATATGAGACAAAATCGCTACACATGCAATGGAACAGCGGTTTTATTGTTGTTCTTCATCTTTACGTCACCATGAGGCCTTGCTAGAACAGTTCGTGGAATGATTTTTCCTGAAAATATTTTACATTTGGTTGGATAGTTTTATAATTTGTCACCAATCAAATCTAAAAAGCTCTTATAGCAGTGCTGTGAATCAAGTGCTCTACATACACAATCAAGCAAATCTGTTTCTTTTTCCTTCTCTCTAGCCGGTCTTTTTGAATGCCGGATAGGGATGTTAAGTTAATCTCTTTGAAATAAAACTTGCCGCTCGCTTGACCGATGCAATATTTATAAGTAAAATGATATCGACTTCAGGTAAATGTAAGTGTATAATGACAGATAACAACATGTTAAACTTGCAAAATTATTGTCGTACGGGATGCACCTTTTTTTCGTTTAATGTCCGATTAATGCGATCCAGCGCAAGCGATTGGAGGATAATCTAAATGAAGTTATTGATTCTACCTCCACAGTGGCAATAAAGAATTATATAATATTTAATCACTGTTAGATCTCTGGCCAATCTGGGAAAGCTTAGTACTTATAGGTTTCATTATGAGTGAGCCTTGTATATCGCTTGTTATCAAATCGAGCTATTTAATTACACAATAATTATTAACGAGCTTCAGCGAGGTAATTATTATTTGTAATTAAATAGCTAGATTTGATAACAAGCGATATACAAGCATCATGAGTTGTGAAACCTATTTCTCTCATGATAAAATTCATCTGTAAACCATTCTGTCGTATTCTCCCAATTATGTTAAGTTGGGAGAATTTAGTTGTGTTTGTGAATACATTGAAGCTTGATCATTATGTACATTTATGTACTTTAAATGAATGTTAAGTCCAACAATAAATTTTCCCCGTATATAAAGCAACGATAAGTGTTGTAGATGTAGGAACTATGTTGCATTATACGCACATGTACACAACAATCAATAGCAATGACAGGTACATGATTCCTCGCTGGTGACAAACCCGGGTGAAAGCTCGGCTGAATTGTTATTACAGTTTTAAACATCTATACGGTTAAAAATTAATTTCTGTTGAGTGAAAATGTTACGAATGATTTGTAATTAAATGTAGGTGTAAATTTTCCTGTTTCTGTGGTAACTGATTCTGATGTCAATTTCCACGCGTCAATGATCCCAATGCACATTACATCATAACATGAACACAGAACACAGGAAGGAAATTAACTTATATTTAGCAATAAAATAATATATTTCAAGTGGCCAAAATATTCAACTGTTTTGGGAGAATGAATTAATAGTTGTGTACACACGAAGCTCATTTTTTTTTTCATTTCTTCTTCTTGCCAATGAAATAAAAAAAAATGCAGACAACATAATGCAATGAGCACGGAATTTAAAAAAGAATTGTCATGACGTTGGTTTGACCTGATGTGTGACCTCTAGAACAACCAATGAAAATACGGCTGAAAAGTTATCTAATCGTATGAAAGGCCAATGAAATCATAGCATAAAAGTTATCACTAGCTGATACGAAAAATTATCCTACCGTGTAAGAAATAGATATTGCTGCCACATCATAGGATAACAGGTTTTAGCTAATTTTTCGCAAGAAAACATATGGAATCATTCTTTTTATTCATATTTCAAATATCTCAGTAGTAACAAATTATAAATAGAACATTTTGCGTTGACATTCGAATTGAAATTCCATGGCATGTGTTTTAGCTCACCTCGTCCGTCGTTCGTTAACTTTTCAGATTTCCATCTTTTCCTTTGAAACCAGTTGAAGCAAATTCAACTTAACTTTACAGGAATGATTTATAGAATATCCTGTACAAAGATGGCTCATTTTTTCCGATCCTACAAAAACATAGGCTGCTAGTACAGAACATACTTTAACAATTTACTCTATGGGTAAATCACATTTTCACCTTCGTCTCTGAAACCACTGAAGCAAATTCAACCAAACTTTACAGAAATGATGGATGGAATGTCCCTCAGAAAGATTGCTGATATCTTTTTGATCCAACAAAAACATGGCTCCAAGTGCGGATCATAGTTTAACATTGGACCCTATGGGAAAATCATCCTTTTAACCATTTGCTCTGAAATTATTGAAGCAAATTTAACTAAACTGTATTGGAATGGTGTATTGAAGGTGCTTTATAAATATTAGTTATTTCGATTAGATATGATAAAGAAAAACATGGGTACCAGTGGAGAACATACCTTAATATTAGACCTTATGTGAAATTATTATTTTTGGTCATCAACATTTGCATTGCGTAGAATCATTTTGTCGGGTGAGTGATACAGGCTCAGTTTCTGAGTCTCTAGTGAGAATATTCTGAAACTGTGGAAACTCCGAAACAAATAGAAATGACTGAAACTTCGACGTTATTGTCACCAGACTTTGGTCCCATGTGCATTATTCCTATCCCTTCGTTGTTAACAAGGGCAGAACATTAATACTATAAGAAGTATCACTTGTATCAAGAATTCTATCAGTAAAAATTGACTTCAACTAACTGACATTGCCAATGAAACTTCATTTTAAGCAAATGTACAACGTATTTGTAACCTGCATAACTACATATGTTCAAACAGTTTTTCTTGTTAGGATGAGGGGCACACACAATATTTACACTTTTTTCCGGTATCTGTATTCAGTTTTGATTGCTTTAACTGTTATTTTTACTGTTTGCATAAGTGATGCTGCTGAAACTCACCAAATAACCTTTCAATTCCCCCGTCGCACTTGTTTCTTATGCATTCGTTTTCCGTTGTATACTATGTTTTCTCTATTGATCTTGTTATTAGTGCAAGGGTAAATGTACCTGCCTGAACCAACATCGAATACCAATGCAGTAGCCCGAGCACCAATAACAAAATCAGTACAGAAATCTCTTTAATGTTTAACTAAAGGAATATAAGACAACGGTATACCATAATGCTAGTAACTTACTTAAGAAATTGTTAAAACGATACTTACCATGTTGAATATTTCATAGTGTTCAAGCTATGGCTGGTAATAACAAATTAATCAAATTCCTTAGAAACAAAAACTCAATAAAGTGCTACCTTGGAAACGGGATTTCCTGCAAAATTTCGATATATTCTTGTCAGGCATAAAGAACGCAAATCTTGCCCTGAATCTATTATCAATTAAAGGATCTTATTTAAAATGTTTTTTCGTTTGCTATATTTATGGTGTAGATCTGACAATTTGAGCCACCATAAATCAACCGTCATGTCCTTGCAAAAATCATGACGCTTATTGTTTAAAAAAGCAGGCAATTCAATCCAGTATTTTAACATGGCACATTTGAAAAATGATTGTTTGTTTTTCAATGGGTGTCAAAGATGACAAAAATGTTAAACTTGTTTTCTTGTTTCCTTGTTTTTTAGACACAATTTGCATTTGGTGCTAAGGGTTACCTGGTTGAGTGGTGGAAAAGGTAGTTTACCTGTACAATCACTATAGTTTATTATCTGCGTTTGCTCGCATAGCGTAGTAAACCAAAACGGGTGCACTCGACTTTTAATAAGGCGATAAGGTATCTCAGTTACCTGCCCGAAGTTGGTGGTTTTCTCAGGGCTTTCCGGGTTTCGCCACTGCTAAAAATTAACTGACTTTCACGATATAACTGGAATACTACTGAAAATGGCATTGAAAACCATACAAACAAAAGCATTTGATGTGATGTGTCGTTGGACTTTACACTGTCAACCTTACGTTAAAATCCACATTTAAAATTGGTCAGCATAGAAAAAAATCGTTTTTAGTTTAGACTTTTATATATTTGCCTTGATTTTCCTATTTCCAAAGTTTACAAGTTTGATATTGGAAAGAGAGATAGGGTCGCATTAAAGACCATAAGTTAATAAATCTATTTATATCAGTAGTTTTTTTTTAATTTCAGATTGCAATGGCTACTTCAGTCTCTGTTTGTGGTATATGTGATCTCCGTCACATTAATCAGCCGTCGGTAGTCTGGTGTTCTGAATGTGATGAAGGACTGTGTCTGGATTGTAAAGAACACCACAGTTTGTCTAAATCGTCAAGAAATCATAGCACAATAACAATATCCGAATACCAGAAGTTACCCATTCATGTTCTAAACATCAGAGAATATTGTGAAGATCACAATGAAAAAATACTACTGTATTGTAAACAACATGACTGTCCATGTTGTAGAATATGTTCGGTTAATAACCATAGTAAATGTGAATCTGTGACAACAATAGAGACTGTCATTCAGAACATCAAAACCTCTGATTTATTTCAGGAAACCGAACATGTAATAACTGAAATTCTGAATACAATTGAAATACTACGGAAAAATAGATCAGAAAACTTATCCTCAGTACAGAAACAAAAGAAATATGTAATAGAGGAAATTTTAGAGACAAGAACAAGTATTAACAAGCATCTCGACCGTGTCCAAGAAATGCTTGTCAATGAACTGGCTGCTGTGGAGAAAAAAGTAGTACAAGACACCGATGAAGTTCTTAATTCTCTCAAAGAAAAGGAAAAACAATTTACTGAATATCAGGATATTATGACAAATATAAAGGAGTATGCCTCAAACCTCCAAACCTTCCTCTCCATTAAAGATATTGAACGTGCTGTTGCTAGTAAAGAGGAATCCATACATGCACTTATCAATACCAAGGCCATGAATTATACAACACTTTCATTTGAGACCGACAAAGCGATCCAAAACTTTCCAGCAAACATTCAAACACTTGGCAAGATAACCATTCAGAGTCTTCCTTGTGAAATATCTGTTTCCAGGAAAAGAGACCGTAAAGCCCAGATGATGATTGTTCCAACTCCATCCATTGTCATTGAAAGTATTTCACTTCAGCTTCAGCAGACGATCAATACTCAGATGTCGAGTACCAGAGGATGCGTACTTTTACCTGACGGTAAGATGGTGTTCTCTTGTTACAATTCAGACTACGTGAGATCATTCAATACTGACGGATCACAAAATTTTGCTGTTGGTAAACAACAACTACAGACATATACGTTTGATATAGCCTACATAGAGGATACCTACGGTATTGCTGTTACATCTGGTGAAAATGATAATAAACAATGTATCAACATTATAGACGTAAGTAGTGGACGAGTAAAGAAAACTATTCCAACGAAGTCTCGCTGTTTTGGTATTGTTTACAGGAATAATACACTTATTTTTGCTGGAGTAAATAAAGGTCTACGTAGGATAAATCTCAGTGACAATGCCATAAGTGATATTTTCACATGTGAACTAACTTTGTATGCATATGTTGCAGTATTCAGAGATAATTTTTATTACACGAACGAAGATTCACATTCCGTAACATGTTGTGATCTTCAAGGTAATATACGATGGCAGTTTAAAGATGAAAGTATCCTGCAGAATCCTCTCGGTATTACTGTGGACAGTGATGGAAACGTTTATGTAGTCGGTGGCAAATCTACTAATGTTGTGGTGATATCTTCAGATGGACAGTACAGTCGAAGGTTGCTGTCTAAACAAGATGGGCTAGAAGAACCGCGAGTCCTTCATTACGAAAGATCCAGCAATCGGTTATTAGTCGCAAATAAACGGGCTGTTGCTTTCCTATTCAAACTTCTTTCATAAGAAATTGTAGAAAGATTAAAGAAACAATACCGACGAGATGTAACTGTTATATGAACCCATGTTTTGAAGAGGCTTATAGAAAGTGAGCTGAATGATAGATATGCTTTTAATGTTCTTTTGGAAATTATCATAAAATATTATGCTCTGTCAAGATACTTACTTGAACAAAAGGTAGAAAAGAACGAAAAAATAAGTAAAGATGTCGCGGAATGATTCGACTTCCTTCTCGACATATTAATGAGATTCGTTTTAGAATAGGTATGGCGAGCATTCTTGCGAGTTACCTGATTATTATGGGGGTTATTTTTGATTGTTAGTCTGATTTAATAGTACTACAAAGGCTGATCCAGCCTTAGAAAATACAAGTGAAGAACTCCTTAATACACCAAATACAAAGTAGGACAACAATATTTTTTTTACAGTTGCCATTCTACCATTTACAGCTAGGTTACAACCACCTGGAGTTTTGAAACGAGAATATCTTTTCGAAAAATGCTTTCTTTAGAAGAAATAAATTTCACTCTGAAATAATATTTAAATAGCATGAACGACAAAATAGGAAGATGGAAAGCATTGTTTATTGTGTGTGTGTGTTTTTTTTTTTTTTTTTTTTTTGGTTGTTTTTTTTTGGGGGGGGGGTCACGAAATTCACGAAGAAATTTTAACATTTACATAAACAAAGAAGTTCAATTAACGCACATGATATTTGCGTGAGTATACTTTATTGCAATTATCACTATAAAGAATTAGGTACACTTTTTCAAGAGAAGATGGATATCCATTAATTGTACTAACATTGTCAAGATTGAGTCTTTTAGTTTTGGAAAATTTGACAGAAAAGTTGAATGACAATAATAATAAATAATTCGGTTGGGATAACTTAACAAATTGCTACAAAATGAAATTTTATTTTGATCTTTATTCAAAATTTCTTACAGTTGTTTGAACGCTCAACGTTACATTTCACCGGGTACATTCCGTTTCAGTTTGTCATTTCGTGTGCAGTATTTATCATGCGTACAAGATTTACATGGTACGAACGTTTCTGGTAGGTCGTATAGCTTGTCTATCGTGTGGACAGTGTAACAAAAATTCGTTTCACAGTAAATAATAAATAAAACACAGCTTAAACCGTTCATGTTCAAAAATTTGGGGATATGTTTCAAAGTACAAAATATTTTTCTCTATGCCTAAAATGCTTAAAATATCTACCTTTAAACGAATGTTGTGACAGAGACATAACACTTTGTGTCTTTAGTTCCGACATATAATGTTTAAATACCTGCATTTTTACCTGTAAATCTTCCCCAAATGACCAAAACAAATTAATAATTTGAAGAAAAAAAATATTGTCATTTTTAGTAAGATTTAACTTCATTTTTTTAAAATGGCAAAAACAGTTCAGTTATTTTTTTTTTTAGTTCAGCTAATACTTGGGAAGGAGCTTTAATGGTTGCGGATATACAACTTTTAGGCGTTTAAATAGATTTTTTTAAATTCAGCTTTTATAACAATACTGTGAATATTTTGTCAAATAAAATCTTTGCAAGGTTTCTAATTAAAACCGAGGTTGCCTAGGGTATTTAGTTTTGACTGGTCCGTTAGTCAGTCAGTCCGTGTATCATCCGCTGATTTACAATGGGGCGGATTCATAACTACATGGGGCGACAAAAAAAAACAGTTCAATGGGGCGACACAACATTATACAAAGGAGCGGATTTGAAGGAATAGTTCACTCAAAAAATTAAATTTGATATGTTATTCAGACATAAATTTTAAAACGGTGTGGCCATGGTCTTAAGTGGTTATTCAATAATTCGTGTTTTTGTGTCAAGATCTTAGCAAGCTGGGCGCTGACATATTGACCTCTTCCGGTACCTTATATTAGCTTCTAGTACCTTTGATTAGTCAATACTCGACATCCATATACCATATAGAAGAAAAAACTACAATGTACGCTATATTGATATACGTTGATCAAAACAAAAGGTAAGGAAAATACAATATGTGTCAGAATTTAGTGTTTCTATGGGTTATAGGTCAAAAATGTGAAAAAAAAACTTGCCCTTTTCATTAGAACGTAAATTTCATACATAAATCTCACTCCTTTCACAAGAGTTTTCTCTTATTTCAACTGTCACAACACTCATAATATTAAAGGGGAAGTTCATTCAAAAATCAAAATTTGATATTTTGTTATTTACATGTCAAACATCGATGATACATCGACAAAAAAATTATATCTTTATCTTTAAAGTCAAAAAACGAACTTTGAAATGTCAAGAAATCACTACTGGGGGTCCGCCATGTATACATAGGTGGCGACACAATCAATATCACAACATCTAATTACCGCTGTACATGTATACTGCAGAAAAGTGACACGTACAATTATTATAAAAATAACATTGTGTTACCATGCGGAATTTGTAATTACATTTTCGCATTACAGTTTCGTTGTACTGGTCAGGTTTTCTGATTTTTCAAAAAATCACCTACCTGTATGATAATTTAAAATCAACGAAATATTTTGCTTATTTTTTAGCACCTGAATAGGTGATCGTTTAATTATTTTCGTTCTCATATAAGGACATATCTGCTTTTAGTTTTTTTCTTTATTTTCATCATTTTTATGAAATTAATCTAGGATTCAAAGGAATTCTTTCCTAAACAAAAAAGAATAAATAAATCGTGCAAGCAGAATAATATTTATTATATTGTATTTCTAAACCAACTCTTTTTTTTTAATTTGTGTGACTACCTGCATGAGGTGATTGTGTATTGTAACACAGTCGTAAAACATTCTGTCTGTATATTTCACTATCGTCTCAATATACGCACGTGTCACTCTCTCCGGGGCAGAGCTGTCGGCTTACACAAATTACAAAATTGCGCCTTACTATACACGTATATTATCAGTTTGGGGTGATCAAATAGGTATGAAAATAAGATATAAAGAATTCCCCACTTGAAGTTTTTATCCGGGTACAATTTCAAAATCACATTCAAGATTTCATCTCTAGTAACTATACGGAATAAAGAGGATATTAAGAAAATTGCAAGGAACAAAATGACACATTTTGTTCAACAAAACA